>CAUPSL010000671.1:0-24648 GCA_963514005.1 Raja brachyura | reverse complement strand
ACGAAAAACAATGGAGTCAACAATAATTAGTGGAGTTAATGAGAAACAATACAATTCAATGCAATGAAAAAATAATAAACAATGCTTTAATCCTCGGGGGGAGGGGGAGGGGGGGCATCATGCAGGCTGGGTGGCGGGCCGGGCAGTGCCAGGAAGCAGGTGGCCCAGGTGCAAAGGCATTGTGAGGTCAGCAGCTGGGCAACCGTTATCTATCTATCTATCTATCTATCTATCTATCTATCTATCTATCTATCTATCTATCTATCTATCTATCTATCTATCTATCTATCTATCTATCTATCTATCTATCTATCTATCTATCTATCTATCTATCTATCTATCTATCTATCTACTTTTAAAACTCTGTGTGTGTGCATCTGCCGACCGACCGGGTGTATGTCACATTCATTTTTTTTTCAGATAAGATCTTTGGCCTTTGATTCCATGGTCCGCCAAAACCAGACCCTCAAACGCTGCAATTTTTTCCCATTTTGCTAGACATTATGCTTTTACATTCACAAATGCACTCCTCATTACATTTAGACATTTTTACGTACCCAATTTTTAATAAAATCCTCCACCCCCCCCCCCCCCCCCCCCAATATTTCAAAATTTAGAAAAATCAATCTGCTATCACCCATAGAATGTTGGTGAACGTTCCATTGTGTGTTGTCACAATGCCCAATGCTCACAGATGTCCACTCGGAATGGATCTCATTTACATATGCCTTTGCCCCAGCCCCAGCCCCCTCCCTGCCTGATGTTCCAGCACCTTCCATTGTTGTGATGTCACAATGCCATCCCTCACAGATGTCCAATCGGAATGGATTCATTTACATCTTCCTTTGCACCTGCCCCCCCCCCCCCCCCCCCGCCTGTGTTGAAGCGCGATCACGTGTGTGGGAATAGAGAAAGAGGATTGGGGTTGATAGGGAGTCCAATAGATGGACTGTCCCTACCCTTCCCCCTCTCTCTCTACCTCCCCACTCTTTCCCCTCTCCCCTCCCCTCCACACTCTTCCCCCTCCCTCCCTCTCCCTACCCCATCCCTCTCCCTCCACCACACCTCTCTCACCCCTTCCCCATCCCTCTCTCCGCCCCCACCCCTCTCTCCTACCCCCTCACCTCTCTCCTACCCCCTCACCATCTCCCTCTCCTTACCCCTCTCCCTCTCCCCCTCCTCCTCCCACCCCCATCCCTCTCTCCCCCACACCACTTCCCTCTCCCCACCCCCCTTCCCTCTCTCCCCCACCCCTTCCCCCTCCCCCTCCCCATTCTTCCCCCTCTCTCTCCTACCCCATCTCCCTCCTCCCCTCCCTCCCCCTCCCCCACACCTCTCTCCCCCTCCCCTCTCTCCACCCCTCCCTCCACCCCTCTCTCCTCCCCCTCTCAATCTTCCTCTCCTCACCCCTCTCCCCCACACCATCCCTCTCTTCCCCACCCCCTTCCCTCTCTCTCCCTCCCCCTTCCCCCTACCCCTCTGTCCCTCTTCCACCACTCTCTCAAAATACTAAAGTTGCCTATGGTTTGAAAATCCTATATTTGCCTTTGATTTGGAAAGTTTGAAGTTTCCTTTGGTTTCAAAATGCTAAAGTTGCCTTGGGTTTTAAAATGCTAACGTTTGTTTTGGTTTGAAATTGCTAACGTTTATTTTGGTTTGAAAATGCTAAAGCTTCCTTTGGTTTGAAAATGCTATTGTTGCCTTTGGTTTGAAAATGCTAAAGTTGCCTTTGGTTTGAAAAATATAATGTTGCATTTGGTTTGAAAATTCTAAAGCTTCCATTCGTTTGATAATGCTATTGTTGCCTTAGGTTTGAAAATGCTAAAGTTGCCTTTGGTTTCAAAATGCTTATGTTCCCTTTGCTTTTCAAAATGCGCCTGTTGCCTTTGGTTGGAAAATGCTAAATTTGCTTTTGGTTTGAAATTGTTAAAGCTGCCTTTGGGTTCACAATGCTATTGTTGCCTTTGGTTTGAAAATGCTAAGGTTGCCTTTGGTTTCAAAATGCTAAAGTTGCCTTGAGTTTTAAAATGCTAAACTTTATTTTGGTTTGAAAATGCTAAACTTGCCTTTGTTTTGAACATGCTAAAGTTGCCTTTGGTTTGAAAATGCTAAAGTTGCCTTTTGTTTGAAAATGCATAAGTTGCCAATGGTTTGAAAATGCTAAAGATGCCTTTGGTTTGAAAATACTATTGTTGCCTTTGGTTTGAAAATGCTAAAGTTGCCTTTGGTTGGAAAATACTAAATTTGCTTTTGGTTTGAAAATGTTAAAGCTGCCGTTGGGTTCAAAATGCTAAAGTTGCCTTGAGTATTAAAATGCTAAAGTTTATTTTGGTTTGAAAATGCTAAAGTTTATTTTGGTTTGAAAATGCTAAGCTTGCCTTTGGTTTGAAAATGCTAATGTTGCCTTCGGTTTGAAAATGCTAAAGTTGCCTTTTGTTTGAAAATGCAGAAGTTGCCAATGGTTTGAAAATTCTAAAGTTGCCATTGTTTTGAAAATGCTATTGGTGCCTTTGGTTTGAAAATGTTAAAGTTGCCTTTGGTTTGAAAATTCTAAAGTTGCATTTGGTTTGAAAATGTTAAAGCTTCCTTTGGTTTGAAAATGCTATTGTTGCCTTTAGTTTGAAAATGCTAAGGTTGCCTTTGGTTTCAAAATGCTAAAGTTGCCTTGGGTTTTAAAATGCTAAAGTTTATTTTGGTTTGAAAATGCTAAATTTGCCTTTGGTTTGAAAATGCTCAAGTTACATTTGGTTTAACAATGCTGAAGATGCCTTTGGTTTGATACTGCTAAACTTTCCTTTCGTTTGAAAATGCTAAAGTTGCCTTTGGTTTGAAAATGCTAAAGTTGCCTTTGGTTTGACAATGCTAAATTTGCCTTTGGTTCGAAAATGCTAAAGTTGCCTTTGGTTTCTAAATGCTTAAGTTCCTGTTGCTGTTGAAAATGCACAAGTTGCCTTTGGTTGGAAAATGCTAAATTTGCTTTTGGTTTGCTAATGTTAAATTTGCCTTTGGTTTCAAAATGCTAAAGTTGCCTTAAGTTTTAAAATGCTACAGTTTCTTTTGGTTTGAAAATGCTAAAGGTTCCTTAGGTTTGAAAATGCTATTGTTGCCTTTGGTTTGACAATGCTAAAGTTGCCTTTGGTTTGAAACTGCAAACGTTGCTTTTGGTTTAAAAATGCTAAAGTTGCCTTGGGTTTTAAAATGCTAAAGTTGTTTTTGGTTTGAAAATGCTAAAGGTGCATTGGGTTTGAAAATGCTAAAGTTGCCATTGCTTTGAAAATGCTAATGTTGCCTTTGGTTTGAAAATACTAAAGTTGCCTATGGTTTGAAATTCCTACATTTGCCTTTGGTTTGAAAATGTTAAAGCTGCCTTTGGTTTCAAAATGCTAAAGTTGCCTTGAGTTTTAAAATGCTAAAGTTTCTTTTGGTTTGAAAATGCTAACGTTTATTTTGGTTTGAAAATGCTAAAATTGCCTTTTGTTTGAAAATGCAGAAGTTGCCAATGGGTTGAAAATGCTCATGTGGTAATTGGTTTGAAAAGGATTAAGTTGCCTTTGGTTTGAAAAGGCTAAAGTTGCATTTGGTTCGAAAATACTAAAGCTTCCATTGGTTTAATAATACTTTTGATTCCTTTGGTTTGAAAATGCTGAAGTTGCCTTTGGTTTGAACATGCTAAAGTTGCCTTTGGTTAGAAAATGCTGAAGTTGTCTTTAGGTTCAAAATGCTTAAGTTCCCTTTGCTTTTCAAAATGCGCAAGTTGCCTTTGGTTGGAAAATGCTAAATTTGCTTTTGGTTTGAAAATGTTAAAGCTGCCTTTGGGTTCACAATGCTATTGTTGCCTTTGGTTTGAAAATGCTACGGTTGCCTTTGGTTTCAAAATGCTAAAGTTGCCTTGGGTTTTAAAATGCTAAAGTTTATTTTGGTTTGAAAATGCTAAATTTGCCTTTGGTTTGAAAATGCTCAAGTTACATTTGGTTTGACAATGCTGAAGATGCCTTTGGTTTGACACTGCTAAACTTTCCTTTCGTTTGAAAATGCTAAAGTTGCCTTTGGTTTGAAAATGCTAAAGTTGCCTTTGGTTTGACAATGCTAAATTTGCCTTTGGTTCGAAAATGCTAAAGTTGCCTTTGGTTTCTAAATGCTTAAGTTCCCTTTGCTTTTGAAAATGCGCAAGTTGCCTTTGGATGGAAAATACTAAATTTGCCTTTGGTTTGAAAATGCTACAGTTGCATTTGGTTTGAAAATGCTGAAGTTGCTTTTGGTTTGATACTGGTAAACTTGCCTTTGGTTTGAAAATGCTAAAGTAGCCTTTGGTTTGAAAATGCTAAAGTTGCCTTTGGTTTGAAAAGGCAAATGTTAACTAAGAAACATAGAAAATAAGTGCAGGGGTAGGCCATTCGGCCCTTTGAGCCTGCACCACCACTCAATATGATCATGGCTGATCATCCAACTCAGTATCCTGTACCTGCCTTCTCTCCATACCCCCGATCCCATTAGCCACAAGGGCCACATCCAACTCCCTCTTAAATATAGCCAACAAACTGGCCTCAACTACCTTCTGTGGCAGAGAATTCCACAGATTCACCACTCTGTGTAAAAAATGATTTTCTCATCTCGGTCCTAAAAGACTTCTCCCTTACCCTTAAACAGTGACCCCTTGTCCTAGACTTCCCCAACATCGGGAACAATCTTCCTGCATCTAGCCTGTCCAACCCCTTAAGAATGTTGTAAGTCTCTATGAGATCCCCACTCAGTCTTCTAAATTCCAGCGAGAAGAAGCCAGGTCTATCCAGTCTTTCTTCACATGGAAGTCCTGCCAGCCCTGGAATCAGTCTAGTGAACCTTCTCTGTACTCTCTCAATGGCAAGAATGTCCTTCCTCAGATTAGTAGACCAAAACTGTATGCAATACTCCAGGTGTGGCCTCACCAAACCCTGTACAACTGCAGTAGAACCTCCCTGCTATTTTACTCAAATCCTTTTGCTATGAATGCCAACATACCATTCGCTTTCTTCACAGCCTGCTGCATCTGAATGCCTACTTTCAATGACTGCTGTACCATGACACCCAGGTCTCGTTGCATCTCCCCTTTTCCTAATCGATCACCATTCAAATAATAGTCTACTTTCCAGTTTTTGCCACCAAAGTGGATAACCTCGCATTTATCCACATTATACTGCATCTGCCATGCATTTTCCCACTCACCCAGCCTATCCAAGTCACCTTGCAGCCTCCTAGCATCCTCCTCACAGCTAACACTGCCCCCCAGCTTCGTGTCATCCACAAACTTCGAGATGTTGCTTTTAATTCCCTCGTCCAAATCATTAATATATATTGTAAATAGTTGGGGTCCCAGCACTGAGCCTTGCGGCACCCCACTAGTCACTGCCTACCATCCTGAAAAGGACCCGTTTACTCCTACTCTTTGCTTCTTGTCTGCCAGCCAGTTCTCTATCCACATCAATACTGAACCCCCAATACCGTGTGCTTTAAGTTTGTATACTAATCTCTTATGTGGGACCTTGTCGAAAGCCTTCTGAAAGTCTAGATATAACACATCCACTGGTTCTCTCTTATCCACTCTAGTTACATCCTCTACTAGTTACATCCTCAAAAAATTCTATCAGATTTGTCAGACATGATTTACCTTTCATAAATCCATGCTGACTTTGTCCACCACTTTCCAAATGCGCTGCTATCCCATCTTTAATAACTGACTCTAGCAGTTTCCCCACTACCGATGTTAGACTAACTGGTCTGCAATTCCCCGTTTTCTCTCTCCCTCCATTTTTAAAAAGTGGGGTTACATTAGCTACCCTCCAATCCTCAGGAACTACTCCAGAATCTAAAGAGTTTTGAAAAATTATCTCTAAGGTATCCACTATTTCTGGGGCTATTTCCTTAAATAACCTGGGATGCAGTCTATCTGGCACCGGGGATTTATCGGCCTTTAATCCATTCAATTTACCTAACACCACTTTCCGGCTAACCTGGATTTCACTCAGTTCCTCCATCTCATTTGACCCGACATCCTCTGCTATATCCGGCAAATTATTTATGTATTCCTTAGTGAAGACAGAACCAAAGTAGTTATTCAATTGGTCTGCCATGTCCTTGTTCCCCATGATCAATTCACCTGTTTCTGACTGCAAGGAACCTACATTTGTTTTAACTAATCTTTTTCGCTTCACATATCGATAAAAACTTTTGCAGTCAGTTTTTATGTTTCCTGCCAGTTTTCTTTCATAATCCAATTCCCCTTTCCTAATTAATACCTTTCTGTTGGACACTGAATTTCTCCCAGTCCTCTGGTAAGCTGTTTTTTCTGGCTAATTTGTACGCTTCATCTTTTGCTTTGATATTATCCCTGATGTCCCTTGTTATCCATGGATGCACTACCTTCCCTGATTTATTCTTTTGCCATACTGGGATGAACAATTGTTTTAGTTCATCCATGCAGTCTTTCGATGCCTTCCATTGCATATCCACCGTCAACCCTTCAAGAACCAATTGCCAGTCTATCTTGGCCAATTCATGTCTCATACCCTCAAAGTTACCATTCTTTAAGTTCAGGACCCGTGTTTCTGAATTAACAATGTCACTCTCCATCCTAATGAAGAACTCAACCATATTATGGTCACTCTTGCCCAAGGGGCCATGCACAACAAGACCGCTAACTAACCCTTCCTCATTACTCAATACCCAGTCTAGAATAGCCTGCTCTCACGCCGGCTCTCTAACCAATGTTGCCTTTGGTTTGAAAATGCAAAATTTGTCTTTGGTTTGAAAATGCTAAAGTTGCCTTTGGATTGAAAATGCTAAAGATGCCTTTGGTTTGAAAATTCTAGTTGCATTTGGTTTGAAAATGCTAAAGCTTCCATTCGTGTGAAGATGCTATTGTTGTCTTTAGTTTGAAAATGCTAAAGTTGCCTTTTGTTTAAAAATGCAAACGTTGCCCTTGGTTTAAAAATGCTACAGTTGTCTTGGGTTTTAAAATGTTAAAGTTTCTTTTGGTTTGAAAATGCAAAATTTGCCTTTGGTTTGAAAATGCTAAAGATGCATTTGGTTTGAAAAAGCTAAAGCTTCCATTGGTTTGATAATGCTATTGTTGCCTGTGGTTTGAAAATGCTAAAGTTGCCTTTGGTTTGCAAAATGCTAAAGTTGCCTTTGGTTTGAAAATTCTATAGTTGCCTTTGGTTTGAAAATTCTAAAGTTGCCTTTGGATTAAAAATGCTAAAGTTGCCTTTGGTTTAAAAATGCTTAAGTTCCCTTTGCTTTTGAAAATGCGCAAGTTGTCTTTGGTTGTAAAATGCTAAATTTGCTTTTGGTATGAAAATGTTAAAGTTGCCTTTGGTTTCAAAATGCTAAAGTTGCCTTGAGTTTTAAAATGCTAAAGTTTATTTTGGTTTGAAAATGCTAAATTTGCCTTTGGTTTGAAAATGCTAAATTTGCCTTTGGTTTGAATATGCTAAAGTAGCCTTTGATTTGAAAAGGCAAAAGTTGCCTTGTTTGAAAAGGATTAATTTGCCTTTGGTTTGAAAAGGCTAAAGTTCCCTTTGGTTTGAAAATTCGAAAGTTGCATTTGCTTTGAAAATGCTAAAGCTTCCATTGGTTTGAAAATACTATTGTTGCCTTTGGTTTGAAAATGCTTAAGTTGCCTTTGGTTTGAAAATGGAAACGTTGCCTTTGGTTTCAAAAGGCTAATTTTGCCTTGGGTTTTAAAATGCTAAAGTTTCTTTTGGTTTGAAAATGCTAAATTTGCCTTTGGTTTGTCAATGCTAAAGGTGCATTTGGTTTGAAAATGCAAAAGTTGCTTTGGGTTTGATACTGGTAAACCTGCCTTTGGTTTGAAAATGCTAAAGAAGCCTTTGGTTTGAAAATGCTAAATTTCCCTTTGGTTTGAAAATTCTAAAGTTGCATTTGCTTTGAAAATGCTAAAGCTTCCATTTTGTTTGAAAATGCTATTGGTGGCTTTGGTTTGAAAAAGCTATTGTTGCCTTTGGTTTGAAAATGCTAAAGTTCCATTTGGTTTGAAAATGCAAACGTTGCCTTTGGTTTCAAAATGCTAATGTTGCCTTGGGTTTTAAAATGCTAAAGTTTCTTTTGGTTTGAAAATGCTAAATTTGCCTTTGGTTTGAAAATGCTAAAGGCGCATTTGGTTTGAAAATGCAGAAGTTGCTTTGGGTTTGATACTGGTAAATTTCCCTTTGGTTTGAAAATGCTAAAGTTGCATTAGGTTTGAAAATTATAAAGTTGCATTTGGTTTGAAAATGCTAAATCTTCCATTGGTTCAAAATGCTTAAGTTCCCTTTGCTTTTGAAAATGCACAAGTTGTCTTTGGTTGGAAAATGCTAAATTTGCTTTTGGTTTGAAAATGTTAAAGTTGCCTTTGGTTTCAAAATGCTAAGGTTGCCTAGAGTTTTAAAATGCTAAAGTTTATTTTGGTTTGAAAATGCTAAATTTGCCTTTGGTTTGAAAATGCTAAAGTTGCAATTGTTTTGAAAATTATAAATTGCATTTGGTTTGAAAATGCTAAATCTTCCATTGGTTTGATAATGCTATTGTTGCCTTCGGTTTGAAAATGCTAAAGTTGCCTTTGGTTTGAAAATGTTAAACTTGCCCTTGGTTTGAAAATGCTAAATTTGCCTTTGGTTTGAAAATGCTAAAGTAGCCTTTGATTTGAAAAGGCAAAAGTTGCCTGGTTTGAAAAGGCAAAAGGTGCCTTAGGTTTGAAAAGGCTAAAGTTGCCTTTGGTTTGAAAATGATATTGTTGCCTTTGGTTTGAAAATGCTAAAGTTGCTTTGGATTGAAAATGCAAACGTTGCCTTTGGTTTCAAAATGCTAATGTTGCCTTGGGTTTTAAAATGCTAAAATTTATTTTGGTTTGAAAATGCTAAAGTTGCCTTTGGTTTGAAAATGCTAACATTTCTTTTGGTTTGAAAATGCTATAGTTGCCATTGGTTTGAAAGTGCTAAAGTTGCCTTTTGTTTGAAAATGCTAAAGTTGCCCTTGGTTTGAAAATGCTAAACTTGCCCTTGGTTTCAAAATGCTAAATTTGCCTTGGGTTTGAAAGTGCTAAATTTGACTTTGTTTTGAAAATGCTAAACCTGCCTTTGGTTTGAAAATGCTAAAGTGGCCTTTGGTTTGAAAGTGCTGAAGATGCCTTTTCTTGATACTGTGAATCCTGCCTTTGGTTTGAAAATGTTAAAGTTGCCTTTGTTTTGAGAATGCTATTGTTGCCTTGGTTTGAAAATGTTAAATTTGTCATAGGTATGAAAATGCTAAAGTTGCCTTTTGTTTAAAAATGCTAAAGTTGATTTGCTTCCTCAACCCCCCCTCCCTCTCCCCCTCACACCCTCTCCACCACTGAATGGCCTAATTCTTCTCCTATCGCACAAATCCTCTCTCTCCCTCTCCACCCTCTCCCCTCTATCTGCCTTTCTCTCACCCTCTCTATTTCCCTCTCTCTCCCTCCCTCCCTCTCTCATCCTCCCTCTGTCTCACTGTCCCTCCCTCCTTTCCTCTTTCTTCCTTCCTCTCCCTCTCCCTCTCACCCTCTTTCTTTCTCATTCTCTCTCTCCCTATTTCTCTCCCTCTCTCGGCGACGTTCCCAGGGATGTGAGCTACAGGGAGAGGTTGAGTAAGCTGGGTCTCTAGTCCTTGGAGCGCAGGTGGATGAGGATCTTGCAGAGGTGTACAAAATCATGAGGGGAATAAATCAGGTGGATGCACAGTCTCTTACCCAGAGTAGGGGAATCGAGGACCAGAGGACAAAGGTTCAAGGAGAAGGGGAAAAGATTTAATAGAAATCTGAGGGGTAACACACATACACACACACACACAAACACACATGTGCATGCACACACACACACACATGCAGACACTCATACACACACACATGCACAAACACACATGTGCACGCATATACACACATGCATGCACACACGCACATACATGTATCCACACACACATGCACAACCATATGCACATGCACACGCGCACAAACACACACATGCACGCACACATGCAATGACACAAACACACATGCACACACATGTGCACACACACCTGCACATACACACATGCAAACACCCACGTGCATGCACACACATGTTCATGCATATGCACACACGCAAACACATGCACGCACACACACGCATGCTCACGCTCACGCACACATGCACACACACACATACACACAAGCACACATTAACACACTCACACATGCACATACACGTACACACGCACACACACACATGCACACAGACACACAAGCGCACACACACATGTATGCACACATGCAAACACACACCCACACATGCATGCATGCACACGCACACAAACACAATTGTGCATGCACATGCACACATGCATGCACGCATATCCACAGACGCACACACACGCACAACCACATGCGCATGCACACACACACATGCGCACAAGCACACATGTGCTTGGACACACACATGCTTTCAAGCACATACACAAAGACACACATGAACAGGCATACCCACAAACACACATGTGCACACACACCCACACACATGCACACACACGCACGTTCACACATGCACAAACATGCACACATACACACCCACATGCGCACATGCATGCATTCACATACACGTGCACATAAACACTTCCACACATCCACACATGCTCACACACGCACGCACACCCACACATACACACACCCAAACACACACATGCATGCAAACACACACTTGCATGCACACACACGCATCCACACACATGCGCATGCACACACACATACACGCAAGCACACATGCACACACATGCACATACACATAAGCACGCACACATACACACACACACATGCGCACATGCAAGCACATGCACACAATCACATACACACATGCAGATACACGCTCACACACACATACACACACATGCACGCACTCATGCACATGCACACACATGCAGACACACGCACACACACACTACTACATGCACAGTGGTGCAGTGGTAGAGTTGCTGCCTCAGTGCCAGAGACTTCTTCCCAGCTGTTATCAGCCAACTGAATCATCTCAGCACAACCAGAGAGCGTCCTGAACTACTGTTGCCCTCATTGGTAACCATTGGACCAACCTAGATCAGACTTTGATGATTTTACCTTGTTCTAAACGTTATTCCCTCATCGTGTATCATACACTGTAAATGGCTCGATTGCAATTATGTATTGTCTTTCTGCTGACTGGTGAGCACACAACAAAAGCTTTTCACGGCTCCTCGGTACACGTGACTACTGTAAACTCAACCCAACTTAAACTAATCTGTGCGCTCCCTGTGACCATGTGGGTTTTCTCTGGGTGCTCCGGTTTCCTCACATATTCCAAAGACGTTTAGGTTTGTGGGTTAATTTGGCTTCGGTAAAAATTGTAAGGATAGTGTTAGTGTATGGGGTGATCACTGGTCGATCTGTAAATGTTTCTAAAACACTCCCCAGAGCTTAACCCTTCACTATGTAGGTCCTGCCCATGTTAGACTTTCCAATATGCAACACCTCACATTTCTCTGCATTAAATTCCATCAACCATTCCTCAGCCCGCCCGGCCTATTGATCAAGATCATGCTGCAATTGTTGACAAGCATCTTCACTATCAGCATTAACGCCCACTTGTGTATCATCTGCAAACTTGCTAAACTTGCCTTGTACGTGTTTGTGTTCGTGTGCGGGATGATCGCTGGTCGATGTGGGACAAAGGGCCTATTTCCACACTTTATCTCTAAACTAACCTAGTGTTTGAACGGGTGATCGATAGTTTGTGTGGACTCAGTGGGCTGAAGCCAGTTTCTGCGCTGTATCTGTAAACGTGTGTGAACGAGTGATCCATGGTCGGTGTGGACGCGGTGGGCTGAAGGGCCTGTTTCTGCGTTGTATCTGTAAACGTGTGTGAACGGGTGATCCATGGTCGGTATGGATGCGGTGGGCTGAAGGGCCAGTTTCTGCGCTGTATCTTGAAAGTAAATTAAACTAAACTACACTAAGGGACAATTTACAAATTTACTGAAGCCAATGATATAGATGCCAAACAATAACGGGCCTAGCATCGAACCCTGAGGCACACCACTAGTCACAGGCCTCCAGTCCGAGAAGCAACCTTCCACCATCACCCTCTGCTTCCTTCCATGAAGCCAATTTTCTATCCATAAGGTCACAAGTGATTGGACTAGAATTAGGCCATTACTTTGCCTTTCAATTATGGCTGATCTATCTCTCCCTCTCAACCCCATTCTCCTGCTTTCTTCCCATAAACTCTTGCACACATACTAATCAAGAATCTATCTATCTCTGCGTTAAAAATATCCAATGACAGCCTCCACAGCCTTCTGTGGCAAAGAATTCCACAGATTCACCACCCACTGACTAAATACATTCTCCTCATCTTCTTTCTAAAGGGACGTCCTTTAATTCTGAGGCTTTGCCCTCTGGTCCTGGACTCTCCCACTAGTGGGAACATCCTCTCCACATCCACTCTATCCAGGCCTGTCACTGATCTGTAATTTTCACTGAGGTTCCCACCCATTCGTCTAAATTCCAGCGAGAACAGGCCTAGAGCCGATAAATACTCATTATAGGTTAACCTACTCATTCCAGGGGTCATTCTTGACCAGTCAGCTATCTCCCCCTGAAAACATCTCAATGTCAAAAACCCGACCTTGTGTGCTGTCTAGTCTGTTCGGAGTTTGCATGTTCTCCCTGTGACCACAAATGCAATTAAGGGGATCTTATACAAAATGTTCAAATTATTTCTGCGGGTGCCCCAGTTTCCTCCCACATCCCACAAAGACGTGCGGGTTTGTAGATTTATCGGTCCTCTGTAAATTGTCCCCTAGTGTGCAGAGAGTGGATGAGAAAGTGGAATAAGATAGAACTAATGTGTGGTCAGCTCAGACTGTTTGGGCCGAAGGGGCTGTTTTTGCGCTGTATCTCTAAATAATACCAAACTAAACACTAAGGAACACTTTGCAATTTTACCGAAGGCAATTAGCCTAGAAACTTGCACATCTTTGCAGTGTGGGAGGAAACCGGAGCACCCGGAAAAAACACATGCAGGTCACGGGAAAAACGTAGAAACACCATAGAGACAGCACCCATGGTCAGGGTCGAACCCGGGTCCCTGACGCTATGAGGCAGCAACTCTACCGCTGTGCTACCCCAAACTAAACTAAACTAAACTGAACTCAGGCCCAGGATGTACAAAGTTGTCTGTGTCGACGGAACAATGGTGGAGACAGTCAAAAGCTTCAAATTCCTGGGCCTGCATATCTGTGAAAATCTGTTGTCGACCCAGCACACTGATGCAATCAAAGCCCATCACTACCTCTACTTCACACAGTCACACAGTGTGGAATCATGCCCTACCGCCCAACTTGCCCACGCCGACCAACATGTCCCATCTTCTGGAATTCTTTGAGGATGTAACAAGTAAAATGGAAACAAAGAGTAGGGATTAACGGGTCCCTTTCAGAATGGCAGGCAGTGTATACTGGGGTGCTGCAAGGCTCGGTGCTGGGACCGCAGCTATTTACACTATATATTAATGATTTGGATGAAGGAATTAAAAGTAACATTAGCAAATTTGCAAATGGCACAAAGCTAGGTGGCAGTGTGAACTGTGAGGAGGATGCTATGAGGATGTAGGGTGATTTGGACAGGTTGGGGGAGTGGGCAGATACATGGCAGATGCAGTACAATGTGGATAAATGTGAGGTTATCTGCTTTGATGGCAAGAACGGGAAGGCAGATTATTCTTTGAATTGCGTCAAGTTGGGAAAAGGGAACGTGCAATGAGACCTGGGGGTCCTTGTACATCATTTACGGAAAGTTAGCATGCAGGTACAGCAGGCAGTGAAGAAAACTGATGGGATGTTGGCCTTCATAATGAGAGAATTTGAGTACAGCAGCAAAGATGTCCTTCTGCAGTTGTCCAGGGCCCTGGGAAGACCACACCTGGAGTATTGTGTGCAGTTTTGGTCTCCTAATTTGAGGAAGGACATTCTTGCTATTGAGGGAGTGCAGTGTAGGTTCATAAGGTTAATTACCGGGATGGCGGGACTGTCATGTTATGAAAGAATGGAGTGACTGGGCTTGTATTCACTGGAATTTAGGGGATCTTATAGAAACATTTAAAATTATTAAGGGATTGGACATGCTACATGTAGGAACCATGTTCCCGATGTTGAAGGAGTCCAGAACCAGGGGGCACAGTTTAAGAATAAGGAATTGGCCATTTAGAACAGATGAGGAAAAACATTTTCACACAGTGAGTTGTGAATTTATGGAATTCTCAGCCTCAGAAAGCAGTGGAGGCCGATTCATTGGATACATTCAAAAGAGAGTTAGAAAGGGCTCTTAAAGATAGCGGAATCAGGGGATACGGGGAGAAGACAGGAATGGGGTATTGTGGATGAACATCCATGATCACAGTGAATGGTAGTGCTGCTCTTATTGTCTACGTCTACACTAGTCCCACCTGCCCGCGTTTGGCACATATCCCTCTAAACCTGTTTCTTAAACGTTGGGATAGTCCCTGCCTCAATTACCTCCTCCGGCAGCTCGTTCCATACACCAACCCCCCACTCTCCCTGCTTACATCTCCCTCCCCCTCTCCCCCTCTCCGTCTCTCCGTCTCTCCGTCTCTCCGTCTCTCCGTCTCTCCGTCTCTCCGTCTCTCCGTCTCTCCGTCTCTCCCCCTCTCCGTCTCTCCCCCTCTCTGTCTCTGTCTCCTATTAAATCTTTCCCCCCTCCCCTTCAACCGATGCCTTGTGGTCCTCCATTCCCCTACTCTGGCTTTTACCCCCAGAGTAGGGTAATCGAGGACCAGAGGACATGGGTTTGAGGTGAGGTGGGAATGATTTAATATGATCCTGTGATCGGGGGCGTGTGTGTGTGAGAGAGAAAGAGATAGAGAGGAGGGAGAGAGATAGAGAGAGTGTGATAGAGAGGTAGGTGGATAGATAGAGGGTAGTAGGTGCATGAAACCAGCTGCCAGTGAAGGTAGTTGAGGCAGGAACTATCGCAACGTTTAAGAGACATTCATATAGGTACATGGATAGGACAGGTGTGGAGGGTTATGGGCCAAACAGGCAGGTGGGACTAGTGTAGGTGGGGCATGTTGGTTGGTGTGGGCAAGATGGGCTGAAGGGCCTGTTTCCACTCTGTATCACTCTGTGACCGCATGGGTTTTCTCCGGGTACTCCGGTTTCCTCCCACATCCCAAAGACATGCAGGTTTTTTAGGGTAGACACAAAGAGAGAGAGACAGAGAGAGACATGCAGATTTGGCTGTGGTAAAATATTGTAAATTGTCCCTAATGTGTAGGATAGTGCTGGTGTACGGGTCAGTGCGGACTCGGTGGGCCGAAGGGCCTGATTCCCAGCTGTGTGATTCTATAAAACTCTATTCTTGGTTCCAACTGGTTGAGTGAGTTTATTGAGACCAGTATCACTCACCTTTCTATATTTAATCTCGTAGACACGGATGAATAGTCTTTGGCAGCAGCTTTGACATTCCTGGCAATGACATTGTCCCAATCTACTTTACATTTTCATAAACACCCGCATTGCTATTGTTTGTTCTCTTAGAGACCTGTAGGTCACGAAGGAGGCGGGGAATGAGAGGATGGAGACAGGAGATAGAGAGGTGTCGGGTGTGGAAATATGGAGAGAGAGAGAGAGAGAGAGAGGGGGAGGGAGAGAGAGAGAGAGGGGGGGGGGGTGAAAAGACGGAGAGAGGGACACTGAGGGAATGAGAGAGGGAGGAAAGAGAGAGGGGGGCAAGAGCGAAGGAGAGGGAGGGAGGGAGAGAGGGAGAGAGATCATAGTCATGGAGTTATAGAGTGATACAGTGTGGAAACAAGCCCTTCGGCCCATCTCACCCACACCGGCCAACAACGTCCCAGCTACACTAGTTCCACTTGCCTGCGCTTGGTCCATATCCCTCCATACCTGTTTCTTAGACAATGGGATAGTCCCAGTCTCAAGTACCTCCTCTGGCAGCTCGTTCACTACACCCACCACTCTTTGAATGAAAAAGTGACCCCTCGGATTCCTAATAAATCTTTTCCCTTTTACCTTTAATCTTTGTCTTCTGGTCCTCGATTCCCCTACTCTGGTCAATAGACTCTGTGCATCTACCCAATCTATTCCTCTCATGATTTTGTACACCTCTATAAGATCTCCCCTCATCATCCTACACTCCATGGAATAGTTTTAAACTGAATAAGGGGGAATGGGTGTCAAATGGGATAGTCGAGGGCGGAGTTAAAGGGAAAGAGAGTAAAGGGATGGTTAATGACCCCAGAATTAACGGGAAAGAAAGCTCACAAAGGGATAGGAGAGTATGGCCAAGTGTAATAGGGATCGATGTGAAAGGGACCACTTGTCAACATAATTGTATAAGGAGTAAGAGTGTTGTAAAAACAAGCCTGAAGGCTTTGTGTCTCAATGCGAGGAGCATTCGTAATAAGGTGGATGAGTTGAAGGTGCAGATAGCGATTAATGACTATGCTATAGTTGGGATCACGGAGACATGGCTCCAGGGTGACCAAGGCTGGGAGCTGAAAATCCAGGAATATTCAGGAGGGATAGACGAAAAGGAAAAGGAGGTGGGGTAGCGTTGCTGGTGAGAGAGGAGATTAATGCAATAGAAAGGAAGGACATTAGCGTGGAGGATGTGGAATCGATATGGGTAGAGCTGCAAAACTCTAAGGGGCAGAAAACGCTAGTGGGAGCTGTGTACAGGCCACCTAACAGTAGTATTGGAGTTGGGGATGGCATCAAACATGAAATTAGAAATGCGTGCAACAAGGGTAACACGGTTATAATGGGTGACTTCAATCTGCATGTAGATTGGGTGAATCAAATTGGCAGGGGTGCTGAAGAAGAGGATTTCTTGGAATGTATGCGGGATAGTTTTCTCAACCAACATGTGGAGGAACCAACGGGAGAGCAGGCTATTCTAGACTGGGTATTGAGTAATGAGGAAGGGTTAGTTAGCAGTCTTGTTGTGCATGGCCCCTTGGGCAAGAGTGACCATAATATGGTTGAGTTCTTCATTGGAATGGAGAGTGACAAAATTAAGTCAGAAACAAGGGTTCTGAACTTGAACAAAGGTAACTTTGAAGGTATGAGATGTGAATTGGCCAAGATAGACTGGCAGGTGATTCTTAAAGGGTTGACAGTGGATGTGCAATGGAAGGTATTTAAAGACTGCATGGATGAAGTACAAAAATTGTTCATACCAGTTTGGCAAAAGAATAAATCAGGGAAGGTGGTGCATCCATGGATATCAAGGGAAATCAGGGATAGTATAAAAACAAAAGATGAGGCATACAAATTGGCCAGAAAAAGCAGCCTACCAGAGGACTGGGAGAAATTCAGAATCCAGCAGAGGAGGACAAAGGGATTAATTAGGAAAGGGAAAATAGATTATGAAAGGAAACTGGCAGGGAACATAAAAACTGACTGCAAAAGTTTTTATAGATATGTGAAGAGAAAGAGACTAGTTAAAACAAATGTTGGTCCCTTGCAGTCAGAAACAGGTGAATTGATCATGGGGAACAAGGACATGGCAGACCAATTGAATAACTACTTTGGTTCTGTCTTCACTAAGGAATACATAAATAATCTGCCGGAAATAGCAGTGGAACGGGGGTCAAATAAGATGGAGGAACTGAGTGAAATCCAGGTTAGCTGGGAGGTGGTGTTGGGTAAATTGAACGGATTGAAGGCAGATAAATCCCCAAGGCCAGATAGTCTGCATCCCAGAGTACTCAAGGAGGTAGCCACAGAAATAGTCGATGCATTAGTGATAATTTTTCAAAATTCCTTAGATTCTGGAGTAGTTCCTGAGGATTGGAGGGTAGCTAATGTAATCCCACTTTTTGAAAAAGGAGGGAGAGAGAAAGAGGGGAATTACAGACCGGTTAGTCTAACATCGGTAGTGGGGAAACTGCTAGAGTCAGTTATTAAAGATGGGATAGCAGCGCATTTGGAAAGTGGTGAAATCATTGGACAAAGTCAGCATGGATTTACGAAATGTACATCATGTCTGACAAATCTGATAGAATTTTTCGAGGATTTAACTAGTAGAGTGGATAAGGGAGAACCAGTGTTATATCTAGACTTTCAGAAGGCTTTCGACAAGGTCCCGCATAAGAGAATAGCATACAAACTTAAAGCACATGGTATTGGGGGTTCAGTATTGATGTGGATAGAGAACTGGCTAGCAGACAGGAAGCAAAGGGTAGGAGTAAACGGGTCCTTTTCAGAATGGCAGGCAGTGACTAGTGGGGTACCGCATGGCTCAGTGCTGGGACCCCAGCTATTTACAAAATATATTAATGATTTGGACGAGGGAATTCAATGCAACATCTCCAAATTTGCAGATGACACCAAGCTGGGGGGTATAGTTAGGTGTGAGGAGGATGCTTGGAGGCTGCAAGGTGACTTGGATAGGCTGAGTGAATGGGCAGATACATGGCAGATGCAGTATAATGTGGATAAATGTGAGGTTATCCACTTTGGTGGCAAAAACATGAGGGTAGACTATTATCTGAATGGTGGCAGATTAGGAAAAGGGGAGATGCAACGAGACCTGGGTGTCATGGTACACCAGTTATTGAAAGTAGGCATGCAGGTGCAGCAGGCAGTGAAGAAAGCAAATGGTATGTTAGCATTCATAGCGAAAGGATTTGAGTATAGGAGCAGGGAGGTTCTACTGCAGTTGTACAGGGTTTTGGTGAGACCACACCTGGAGTATTGCGTACAGTTTTGGTCTCCAAATCTGAGGAAAGACATTCTTGCCATAGAGGGGGTACAGAGAAGATTCACCAGACTGATTCCTGGGATGTCAGGACTTTCATATGAGGAAAGACTGGATAGACTCGTCTTGTACTCGCTGGAATTTAGAAGATTGAGGGGGGATCTTATAGAATCTTACAAAATTCTTAAGGGGTTGGACAAGCTAGATGCTGGAAGATTGTTCCCGATGTTGGGGGAGTCCAGAACAAGGGGTCACAGTCTAAGGATAAGGTGGATTTCCTTTAGGACCGAGATGAGGAAAACATTCTTTACACAGCGAGTGGAATTCTCTGCCACAGAAGGTAGTTGAGGCCAGTTCATTGGCTATATTTAAGAGGGCGTTAGATGTGGCACTTGTGGCTAAAGGGATCAGGGGGTATGGAGAGAAGGCAGGTATGGGATACTGAGTTGGATGATCAGCCATGATCACATTGAATGGCGGTGCAGGCTCGAAGGGCCGAATGGCCTACTCCTGCACCTATTTTTCTATGTTTTTATGTTTCTATGAATAGAGACCCAGCCGACTCAACCTCTCCCTGTAGCTCACACCCTCTAGTCCTGGCAACATCCTTGTAATTCTTTTTTGAACCCTTTCAAGCTTGATGATATGTTTCTTGTAACATGGAACCCAAAATTGAACACAATACTCTAAATGCGGTCTCACCAATATCTTATACAACTGCAACATGACCTCCCAACAATACTCTGACTGATGAAGGCCAAAGTGCCAAAAGCCTTTTTGCCCATCTTATCTACCTGCAACTCCACCGTCAAGGAACCATGCACGTACTCCTAGGTCCCTCTGCTGTACAACGCTACCCAGAGGCCTAACATTCACTGTGTAGGTCCTGCCCTCATTCAATGTCCCAAAATGCAACATCTCACACTTCTCTGTATTAAATTCCATTAACCATTCCTCCGCCCACTCGATCCAGATCCTGCTCCAATCGTTCGCAACCATCTTCACTATCTGCAAAGCCACCCACTTTTGTATCATCAGCAAACTTACTGATCTTGCCATGTATGTTCTCATCCAAATCATTGATGTAGATGACAAACAGTAACGGGCCCAGCACTGAACCATGAGGCACACCACTAGTCACAGGCCTCCATTCTGAGAAGCAACCTTCCACCATCATGGAGACAATTTACTATCCATTCAGTTATCTCTCCTTGGATCTCATGAGATGTAACCTTCCAGAGCAGCCTACCATGCAGCACCTTGTCGAACACCTTACTAAAGTCCATGTACACAACATCTACAGCTCTGCCCTCATCGACCTTTTTGGTCACGTCTTTGAAAAACTCAAATCAGATTTGTGAGTCACGACCTTCCACGTACAAAACCAAGCTGACTATTCCTAATCAGCCCTTGTCCATCCAAATGCCTGTATATTCTATCCTTCAAAATACTCTCCTGTAACTTACCAACTACAGATGTAAAGCTCACCGGCCTACAGTTCACAGCATTTTCCCTGCTGCCTTTCTTGGACAGAGGCACAACATTTGCCACCCTCCAGTCTTCCGGCGCCACTCCTGTATTTAAAGACGACTTGTAAATTGGGATAGTTAAAGTCCACTACGACAACGACCTTATTTGACCTGCAGCTGTCTGCAATCTCCCGGCACATTTGCTCTTCTAATCCTGTTGACTATTCGGGGGTCTGTAGTACACCCCCACCAAGGTGATCATCCTTTCTTGTTCCTCAGCTCCACAAATACAGCCTCACTAGACGAACTGTCCATAATGTCACCTCTGAACAGAGCCGTGACATCCTCCTAAACCAACATTGCAACCCCGCCCTCCTCTTTTTCCCTCACCCCTGTCTCACCAGAAGCTCATGTACCCCGGAACATTGAGCTGCCAGTCCTGCCTCTCCCTGAACCAGGTTTCCGTCATGGCTACAACATCCCAGTCACTCGTACCTATCCATGCCCAAAGCTCATCTGCCTTACCAGCCAGGCTAGCATAAACATAGAAAATAGGTGCAGGAGGAGGCCATTTGGCCCTTCGAGCCAACACCGCCATTCATTGTGATCATGGCTGATCGTCCCTAATCAATAACCCGTGCCTGCCTTCTCCCCATATCCCTTGACTCCACTAGCCCCCAGAGCTCTATCCAACTCCCTCTTAAATCCATCCAGTGACTTTGCCTTCACTGCCCTCTGTGGCAGGGAATTCCATAAATTCACAACTCTCTGGGTGAAAATGTTTTTTCTCACCTCAGTGTTAAATGGCTTCCACTTTATTCTAAGACTGTGGCCCCTGGTTCTGGACTCGCCCAACATTGGGACATTTTTTCCAGCATCTAGATTTTCCAGTCCTTTTATAATTTTATATGTTGCTATAAGATCCCCCCTCATCCTTCTAAACTCCAGTGACTACAAGCCTAGTCTTTTCAATCTGTCCTCACATTATATCGCAGCATCGCAGGGATCAATCTTGTGAACCTACGCTGCAGTGCCTCAATCGCCGCCTCTCACTCGCTCTCCCTTTCCCGCCGCTTCGCTGCAAAGCTCCTTCTTTTTTGGGGTTTTTTTTTTTCAGGCCAAAGAATATCCGTTTTTATTTTTAAAAGGCGAGGAGAGGCGGCGGCCGAGACCGCACTGGCGCTGCGAGGAGCGGGTGGGCGGACGGACGCTCCTTCACCGGGCGGGCGGGCGGGCTTTGCGCTGCTGTGCGGTTCGGGAGCTTCTTCAACCGTGCGGTGTGTGCTTTGCTGAGCTGTGCGGGCGGGCTGGCGGGCGCTCCTGGGCTGTGCTATACTGTGCAGGCTGGCGGGCGCTGTGGATCCCGGAGCTCCTCAGCAAAGATCCTATAGCTCCGCTATAGCTCCGCTATTGGATCTTTGGTTTTTCCGGAGCTCCTGCGGCAACAGCTTCGTCCGCTGGACTGGAGGGCGGCAGCTTCGGCAGCTTCGACCGCCCCGGGCCGCGGAGTTTGAACCGGCCCGTGGCAATATTGGTGCCATGTGCTGCTGATGTGTCATTATCAGATATTCAAGAAAATTACCAGAATCAAAATTTATAAACATTTTATTCTTTAACAAGAATTAACAGATTTATGAATCTAACCCTATATCACACACACAAACGGTTCCCCCGCAACGTTGATTACACTGCGAGTCGGGTTGGGTCGGGTAGGTACCGGTTACTGAAATGGACAAAAAAAATGCCCATGTTCCGCTCCGTTGCGTACTACATGTCAGCCCATTGCATTTCGCAGGAGTGGTCTATCTTGCTCCGCCATAGGACCTTTGCTCTTTACTCCTCTACTGAAATCCTCTTGTTATGAAGGCCAACATTCCATTAGCTTTCTTCACTGCCTGCTGTACCTGCACGCCAACTTTCAGTGACTGGTGTACAAGGACGCCCAGGTCTCACTGCACCTCCCCTTGCCTAACCTAATGCCATTGAGATAATAATCTTCCCCCTTATTTTTGCCGCCAAAGTGGATAACCTTACATTTATCTATATGATACTGCATCTGCCACGCATCTGCCCACTCACTCAACCCGTCCAGGTCACCCTGCAACCTCCTAACATCCTCTTCACAGTTCACACTGCCACCCAGCTTTGTGTCATCTGCAAGCTTGCTAGTGTTGCTCCTAATTCCCTCTTCCAAATCATTAATATATATGGTAAACAGTTGCGGCCCCAACACCGAGCCTTGCAGCACTCCACTCGCCACTGCCTACCATTCTGAAACGGTCCCGTTTACTCCTACTCTTTGCTTCCTGTCTGCCAAACAATTTTCTATCCATGTCAACACCCTACCCCCAATACCATGTGCTCTAATTTTTGTCACCAGTCTCCCGTGCGGGACCTTATGAAACGCTTTCTGAAAGTCTAGATACACTACATCCACTGGCTCCACTTCATCCATTTTACTTGTCACATCCTCAAAAAGTGGAGTGCCACAAGGCTCGGTGTTGGGGCCGCAACTGTTTACCATATATATTAATGATTCGGAAGAGGGAATTAGGAGTAACACTAGCAAGTTTGCGGATGGCACAAAGCTGGGTGGCAGTGTGAACTGAGAAGAGGATGTTAGGAGGTTGCAGGATGACCTGGACTGGTTGAGTGAGTGGGCAGATGCGTGGCAGATGCAGTATAATATAGATAAATGTGAGGTTATCCACTTTGGCGGCAAAAACAAGGGGGAAGATTATTATCTCAATGGGATTAGGTTAGGTAAGGGGGAGGTACTGCACGACCTGGGTGTCCTTGTACACTGGTCACTGAAAGTTGGCGTGCAGGTACAGCAGGCAGTGAAGAAAGCTAATGGAATGTTGGCCTTCATAACAAGAGGATTTCAGTATAGGAGTAAAGAGGTTCTTCTGCAGTTGTATAGGGCTCTGGTGAGACCACATCTGGAGTATTGTGTACAGTTTTGGTCTCCTAATTTGAGGAAGGACATCCTTGTGATTGAGGCAGTGCAGCGTAGGTTCACGAGATTGATCCCTGGGATGGCGGGACTGTCATATGAGGAAAGATTGAAAAGACTAGGCTTGTATTCACTGGAGTTTAGAAGGATGAGGGAGTTCTTATAGAAACATAAAATTATAAAAGGACTGGACCAACTAGATGCAGGAAAAATGTTCCCAATGTTTGGCGAGTCCAGAACCCGGGGCCACAGTCTTAGAATAAAGGGGAGATCATTTAAGACTGAGGTGAGAAAAAAAAATTTCACCCAGAGAGTTGTGAATTTATGGAATTCCTTGCCACAGAGGGCAGTGGAGGCCAAATCACTGGATGGATTTAAGAGAGAGTTAGATAGAGCTCTTGGGGCTAGTGGAATCAAGGGATATGGGAAGAAGGCAGGCATGGGTTATTGATAGGGGACGATCAGCCGTGATCACAATGATTGGCGGTGCTGGCTCGAAGGGCCGAATGGCCTCCTGCACCAATTTTCTATGTTTCTATGTAAAAATACCAGAAGATTAGTCAAGCATGATTTCCCTTCCATAAATCCATGTTGACCTTACCACATGCTCCATTATTACCTCTTTAATAATTGACTCCAGCATCTTTCCCGCCACCAAAATCAGGCTAACTGGCCTGTAATTCCCCGTTTTCTCTCTCGCTCCTTTCTTGAAAAGTGGCATAAAAGTGGCTATCCTCCAATCCACAGGAACTGAGCCTGAATCGACTGAACATTGGAAAATGATCACCAATGCGTCCACTATTTCTAGAGCCACCTCCCTTAGGACCCTGGGACGCGGACCATCAGGCCCAGGGGATTTATCATCCTTCAGTCCCATTAGCCTACCCAATACTATTTCCCGCCTAATGAAAATTGATTTCAGCTCCTCTACCCCCTTAGATCCTCTGTCCTCCAGTACATCTGGGAGATTGTTTGGGTCTTCCTTTGTGAAGACAGATCCATAGCACCTAATCAACTCTTCTGCCATTTCCTTGTTGCCCATAATAATTTCACCCGTGTCTGCCTTCAAGGGACCCACATTTGACTTTGCTACTCTT
Source organism: Raja brachyura (assembly GCA_963514005.1). Next base: position 339 of record CAUPSL010000671.1, on the reverse strand, counting down.
TTTCTCTTAACATATCTAAAGAACTTTTACAGTCCTTAACCATATAACCATATAACCATATAACAATTACAGCACGGAAACAGGCCATCTCGGCCCTTCAAGTCGTGCCGAACAACTTTTTTCCCTTAGTCCCACCTGCCTGCACTCATACCATAACCCTCCATACCCTTCTCATCATTATGCCTATCCAATTTATTTTTAAATGATACCAACGAACCTGCCGCCACCACTTCCACTGGAAGCTCATTCCACACCGCTACCACTCTCTGAGCAAAGAAGTTCCCCCTCATGTTACCCCTAAACCTCTGTCCCTTAATTCTAAAGTCATGTCCTCTTTGT
>CAUPSL010000669.1:0-21730 GCA_963514005.1 Raja brachyura | reverse complement strand
TTTAGAATATCTGATCATTTATTTATTATATTTTTAATTGTATTGTTGTCTTTGATGTACTGTGAAGCTGCAGCAAGTAAAACACTGCACTGTTCCAATCCCAGTGCAAATGACAATGAAACACTCTTGACTCTTGAGCTGGTCCTTGCCATTCTAATCCTCCTGTTATTGAGCTGACAAGCTGCATGCATAGAAATGTCAAGAAGGCATGAGAAGTTTCACAGCAACACTGTCCTTACATGGAATGTAGCCTTCCCAACTGGTGTTTAATTAAGTGCCTTCCAGTCAGAGCTACTTGCTATTTCCACTGCAGTTTGTAAGCTAGGTCAAATATGGGCCATTCTTTGGAAAGTGAACCAAATTTCATACATGTAACCAGATGTCATCACTTAAAGTAATACGAACCTTGATTTCTCTCACGTCAGATAATGTTCCACAGATTCTGTGGAGACACAGGTTCCACCTCACTTCCCTCTCTCTATACCTCCCCCACCTAAAGTCGCACGAGCTTCTTGTTTGCACCCAACAAACGGATAACCATGGCCTGTTATCATCGTTACTTTTTTACATCCCTTTCATTCATTGTTCTTTATCTCTCTACATCATCATCTATATCTTTTGTTTCCCTTATCCCTAACCAGTCTGAAGAAGGGTCTGGACCCGAAACGTCACCCATTCCTTAGAAACATAGAAAATAGGTGCAGGAGGCAGCCATTCGGCCCTTCAAGCCAGCACCGCCATTCATTGTGATCATGGCTGATCGTCCTCGATCAATAACCCGTGCCTGCCTTCTCCCCGTATCCCTTGACTCCACTAGCCCTTAGAGCTCTATCTAACTCTCGCTTAAATCCATCCAGTGACTTGGCCTCCACTGCCCTCTGTGGCTGGGAATTCCATAAATTCACAACTCCCTGGGTGAAAAAGTTTTTTGTCACCTCAGTCTTCTCTCCAAAGATGCTGCCTGTCCCTCTGAGTTACTCCAGCATCTTCATGCCTATTGTATGCATGCTTCGATCAATTTGATGCCTCAACTCATAGAATCATAGAATCATAGGTGCAGGAGGAGGTCATTCGGCCCTTCGAGCCTGCACCGCCATTCAATATGATCATGGCTGATCATCCAACTCAGTATCTAGTACCTGCCATCTCTCCATACACCCTGATCCCTTCAGCCACAAGGGCCACATCTAGCTCCCTCTTAAATGTAGCCAATGAACTGGCTTCAACTACCTTCTGTGGCAGAGAATTCCACAGACTCACCACTCTCTGTGTGAAAAAAGGTCTTCTCATCTCGGTCCTAAAAGACTTCCCCCTTATCCTTAAACTGTGACCCCTTGTTCTGGAGTTCCCCAACATCGGGAACAATATTCCTGCATCTAGCTTGTCCAACCCCTTAAGAATTTTGTAAGCCTCTATAAGATCCCCCCTCAATCTCCTAAATTCCAGCGAGTACAAGCCGAGTCTATCCAATCTTTCTTCATATGGATGCCCTGCCATCCCAGGAATCAGTCTGGCGAACCTTCTCTGTACTCCCACTATGGCAAGAATATCTTTCCTCAGATTAGGAGACCAAAACTGTACGCAATACTCCTGGTGTGGCCTCACCAAAACCCTGCACAACTGCAGTAGAACCTTCCTGCTCTTGTACTCAAATCCTTTTGCTATGAATGTCAACATACCATTCGCTTTCTTCACTGCCTGCTGCACCTACATGCCTACTTTCAATGACTGGTGTACCATGACACCCAGGTCTCATTGCATCTCCCTTTTTCCTAATTGACCACCTTTCAGATAATAATCTACCCTCCTACTTTTGCCGCCGAAGTGGATAACCGCACATTTATCCACATTATACTGCATCTGCCATGCATTTGCCCACTCACCCAACATATCCAAGTCACCTTGCAGCCTCCTAGCATCCTCCTCACAGCTAACACTGCCCCCCAGCTTTGTGTCATCCACAAACTTGGAGATGTTGCATTCAATTCCCTCATCCAGATCATTAATATATATTGTAAATAGCTGAGGTCCCAGCACTGAGCCTTGCGGTAACCCACTAGTCACTGCCTGCCATTCTGAAAATGACCCATTTACTCCTACTCTTTGCTTCCTGTCTGCCAGCCAGTTCTCTATCCACATCAATACTGAACCCCCAATACCATGCGCTTTAAGTTTGTATGCGAATCTCTTATGTGGGACCTTGTCAAAAGCCTTCTGAAAGTCCAGATATAACACATCCACTGGTTCTCCCCTATCCACTCTACTATCTCCTAGCTCCCTAAATTCGCCTTGTAGGACCTCATCCCGTGTTTTACCCATATCGTTGGTGCCAATATGCACCACGACAGCTGGCTGTTCACCCTCGCCCTCCAGAATGTTCTGCATGCGTTCAGTGACATCCCTGACCCTTGCACCAGGGAGGCAACATACCATCCTGGAGGGTTACACAAAAAGCTGGAGAAACTCAGCGGGTGCAGCAGCATCTAAGGAGTGAAGGAGATAGGCGACGTTTCGGGTCGAGACCCTTCTTCAGACTGGTCAGGGATCAGGGAAACGAGAGATATAAACAGTGATATGGAGAGATAAAGCAAGAACAATGAGTGAAAGATATGCAAAAAAGTATTGGTGATAAGGAAAGCAGGCCATTGTAAGCTGTTTGTGGTGTGAAAATGAGAAGCTAGTGCGACTTGGGGGGGGGGGGGGGAGATGGAGAAGGAATGTCAGGGCCCGAGGGCTGAGGGAGAGGTGGGGGGGGTGGGGGGAAAGGAGCAGTCTGGGTTAACAGAATTGAGAAAATTCAATGTTTAAGCCCAGAGGATGCAGACTCCCCAAGCGGAATATGAGATGTTGTTCCTCAAACTTGCGGTGTTGTTCACTCTGGCCATGGAGGAGGCCCAGGACCGAGAGGTCGGATACGCAGTGGGAAGGGGAGTTGAAGTGCTGAGCCACCGGGAGGTCGGGTTGGTTATTGCGGACCGAGCGGAGGTGTTCGGCGAAACGATCGCCTAGCCTCCGCTTGGTCTCACCGATGTAGATTAGCTGGCATCTGGAGCAACGGATGCAGTAGACGAGGTTGGAGGAGGTGCAGGTGAACCTCTGTCGGACTTGGAATGACTGCTTGGGTCCCTGAAAGGAGTGGATGGGGGAGGTGAAGGAACAAGTGTAGCATCTCTTGCGGTTGCAAGGGAAAGTGCCCGGGGAAGGAGTGGAGCAGGAGGGAAGGGAAGAATTGACGAGGGAGTTGCGGAGGGAGCGGTCTTTGCGGAAGGCAGATAGGGGGGGAGATGGGAAGATGTGGCGAGTGGAGGGGTCACGTTGGAGGTGGCGAAACTGGCGGAGGACTATCTGTTGTAAACCTCCATGGCCAGAGTGAACAACACCGCAAGTTTGAGGAACAACATCTCATATTCCGCTTGGGGAGTCTGCATCCTCTGGGCTTAAACATTGAATTTTCTCAATTCTGTTAACCAAGACTGCTCCTTTCCCCCCCACCCCCCCACCTCTCCCTCAGCCCTCGGGCCCTGACATTCCTTCTCCATCTCCCCCCCCCCCCCCCCCCAAGGCGCACTAGCTTCTCATTTTCACACCACAAACAGCTTACAATGGCCTGCTTTCCTTATCACCAATACTTTTTTGCATATCTTTCACTCATTGTTCTTGCTTTATCTCTCCATATCACTGTTTATATCTCTCGTTTCCCTGATCCCTGACCAGTCTGAAGAAGGGTCTCGACCCGAAACGTCGCCTATCTCCTTCACTCCTTAGATGCTGCTGCACCCGCTGAGTTTCTCCAGCTTTTTGTGTAACCCTCGATTCTCCAGCATCTGCAGTTCCTTCTTTAATACCATCCTGGAGTCTCGTTTGCGGCCGCAGAAACGCCTATTTATTCCCCTCACAGTTGAATCCCCTATTACAATAGCCCTTCCACTCTTCTTTCTCCCCTCCTGTGCTACAGAGCCACCCATGGTGCCATGAACTTGGCTGCTGCTGCCTTCCCCTGATGAGCCATCTCCCCCAACAGTATCCAAAATGGTATATCTGTTTAGGAGTGAGATGACCGCAGGGGACTCCTGCACCACCTGCCTACTGCTACGCTGGCTAATGGCCACCCGTTCCCTTTCTGGCCGCTTAACCTGCGGTGAGACCAACTCACTCTACGTGCTATTCACGAGCTTCTCAGCATCGTGGATGCTCCAGTATGAATCCAACTGCAGCTCCAATCGTTCAATGCGGTCTGCCAGGAGCTGCAGCTGGACACACTTCCTGCAAATGTAGTCACCAGGGACACCGACAATATCCCTGATCTCCCACATGTTGCAGGATGAGCAAACCATGGGCCGAGCTCAAATGACATGGCTTGCCCCCAAATTAAATCAACTCACTCACACTATAAAAATCTTAATCCTTTAAACTAACCTTTACTAAAAAGCACTGTACCCTTAGCTCAGTGAACCCTTGAGCTCACTTTACCTTTAATTCACTTTACCTTTAATGCAGACCAGGGGTTGCACCCAATCAGCTGCTTCCTCCAGTCCGCTTCCACCAATCAGCGACTTGTGTGGAACGTTACAGGTTTGAGTAACTCCTCCTCTTGCTCCAATGTCTCCTGGGCCTCTGTTCATGAAACACTCCATGGGTGGACTATAAATGGATCAAAAAATACGTACCTACCAAGCATCCTAAGCTCCCAATTCAGAACCATCTTGATGGCATTTGACAGCCTTTACTGGCACCAAATTCTACTTTATCCATTTTTAAATATCACAGATAATTACAGACTTAGAAAGAAAGTGATTAATTGATTAAAATAATTAAAGATTTTTTTAAATTAAAAAATAATGTATACATGCTTACACGCAAACATATAAATCAAGAAAAGTCTATTCAGTGTATCAAGTGTGTTCTACTATTCAAAAATGATTATAGCTGATTCGATGGCAACCTTCACTCCCGCATTCTCATTTGCCCTGGTAACCTTGCATCTCAAATTTCTTATCAAGCATCTCTCTGCATCTGGCTGAATTGAAAGACACAGATTCCACTTCCCTTTGAAGAACAAAGTCCTACAATCCTTGAGGGTGAAAACTCTTATCTCCTCTCTGTCCTAAACACGCGACCCTTATTTGTCAGCGGTAAACCCAAGATCTATGTTCTCAAACAATAGATAAAATAGAAACATAGAAAATAGGTCAGGAGGAGGCCATTCAGCCCTTCGTGCCAGCACCGCCATTCATTGTGATCATGGTTGATCGTCCCCTATCAATAACCCGTGCCTGCCTTCTCCCCATATCCCTTGACTCCACTAGCCCCTAGAGCTCTATCCAATTCTCTCTTAAATCCATTCAGTGATTTGGCCTCCACTGCCCTCTGTAGCAGGGAATTCCATAAATTCACAACTCTCTGGGTGAAAATGTTTTTTCTCACCTCAGTCTTAAATGGCCTCCCCTTTATTCTAAGACTGTGGCCCCAAGTTCAGGACTCGCGCAACATTGGGAACATTTTTCCTGCATCTAGGTTGTCCAGTCCTTTTATAATTTTATATGTTTCTATAAGATACCCCCTCATCCTTCAAAACTCCAGTGAATACAAGCCTAGTCTTTTCAATCTTTCCTCATATGACAGTCCCACCATCCCAGGGATCAATCTCGTGAACCTACGCTGCATTGCCTCAATCTCAAGGATGTCCTTCCTCAAATTAGGAGACCAAAACTGGACACAATACTCCACATGTGGTCTCACCAGAGCCCTATACAACAGCAGAAGAACCTCTTTACTCCTATACTGAAATCCTTTTGTTATGAAGGCCAACATTCCATTAGATTTCTTCACTGCCTGCTGTACCTGTAAACCAACTTTCAGTGACCGATGTACAAGGACACCCAGGTCTCGCTGCACCTCCCCCTTACCTAACTTTGAGGGTATGAGACGTGAATTGGCCAAGATAGACTGGCAATTGATTCTTAAAGGGTTGACAGTGGATAGGCAATGGAAGGCATTTAAAGACTGCATGGATGAACTACAACAATTGTTCATCCCAGTTTGGCAAAATAATAAATCAGGGAAGGTAGTGCATCCGTGGATAACAAGGGAAATCAGGGATAGTATCAAAACAAAAGATGAAGCATACAAATTTGCCAGAAAAAGCAGCCTACCAGAGGACTGGGAGAAATTCAGAGTCCAGCAGAGGAGGACAAAGAGCTTAATTAGGAAATGAAAATAGATTATGAAAGAAAACTGGCAGGGAACATAAAAACTGACTGAAAAAGGTTTTATAGATATGTGAAGAGAAAAAGATTAGTTAAAGCAAATGTAGGTCCCTTGCAATCAGAAACAGGTGAATTGATCATGGGGAACAAATACATGGCAGACCAATTGAATAACTACTTTGGTTCTGTCTTCACTGAGGAAGACATAAATAATCTGCCGGAATAGCGGGACCGGGGGTCAAATGAGATGGAGGAACTGAGTAAAATCCAGGTTAGCCGGGAAGTGGTGTTGGTTAATTGAATGGATTAAAGGGCAATAAATTGCCAGGGCCAGATGCGCTGCATCCAAGAGTACTTAAGGAAGTAGCCCCAGAAATAGTGGATGCATTAGTGATAATTTTTCAAAACTCTTTAGATTCTGGAGTAGTTCCTGAGGATTGGAGGGTAGCTAATGTAACCCCACTTTTTAAAAAGGGAGGGGGAGAGAAAATGGGGAATTACACAGCAGTGAGTCTAACATCGGTAGTGGAGTAACTGCTAGAGTCAGTTATTAAAGATGGATTAGCAGCACATTTGAAAAGTGGTGAAATCATTGGACAAAGTCAGCATCGATTTACGAAAGGTAAATCATGTCTGACGAGCCTTATAGAATTTTTCGAGGATGTAACTAGTAGAGTGGATAAGGGAGAACCAGTGGATGTGTTATATCTGGACTTTCAGAAGGCTTTCGACAAGGTTCCACATAAGAAATTAGCATACAAACTTAAAGCACATGGTATTGGAGGTTCAGTATTGATGTGGATAGAGAACTGGCTGGCAGACAGGAAGCAAAGAGAAGGAGTAAACGGGCCCTTTTCAGGATTGCAGGCAGTGATTAATGGTGCACCGCAAGGCTCGGTGCTGGGACCCCAGCTATTTACAATATACATTAATAATTTGGACTAGGGAATTGAATGCAACATCTCCAAGTATGTTGGTTGACACGAAGCTGGGGTGCAGTGTTAGCTGTGAGGAGGATGCTATGAGGCTGCAAGGTGACTTGGATAGGTTGGGTGAGTGGGCAAATGCATGGCAGATGCAGTATAATGTGGATAAATATGAGGTTATCCACTTTGGTGGCAAAAACATGAGGGTAGACTATTATCTGAATGGTGGCCGATTAGGAAACGGGGACATGCAACGAGACGTGGGTGTCATGGTACACCAGCCATTGAAAGTAGGCATGCAGTTGCAGCAGGCAGTGAAGAAAGTGAATGGTATGTTAACATTCATAGCAAAAGGATTTGAGTATAGGAGCATGGAGGTTCTACTGCAGTTGTACATGGCCTTGGTGAGACCACACCTGGAGTATTGCATACAGTTTTGGTCTCCTAATCTGAGGAAAGACATTCTTGCCATAGAGGGAGTGCAGAGAAGGTTCACCAGACTGATTCCTGGGATGTCAGGACTTTCATATGAAGAAAGACTGGATAGACTCGGCTAGAATTTAGAAGATTAAGGGGGGATCTCATAGAAACCTACAGAATTCTTAAGGGGTTAGACAGGCTGGATGCAGGAAGATTGTTCCCGATGTTGGGGAAGTCCAGAACAAGGAGTCACAGTTTAAGGACAAGGGGGAAGTCTTTTAGGACCGAGATGAGAAAAACATTTTTCACACAGAGAGTGGTGAATCTCTGGAATTCTCTGTCACAGAAGGTAGTTGAGGCCAGTTCATTGGCTATATTTAAGAGGGAATTGGATGTGGCCCTTGTGGTTAAGAGGATCAGGGGTTATGGAGAGAAGGCAGGTATGGGATACTGAGTTGGATGATCATACTGAAGGGCCGAATGGCCTACTCCTGCACCTATTTGCTATGTCTATGTTTCTATATATTAGAGGAATCAAGGGATATAGATTTTGCAAAGCAATGATCCAAAATCACATCTGATCTTGATGAATGGCGGAGCAGGCTTGTAAGACTTCTTCTGTATCCTTCTGTTCTTGGATATGCCCAGTAACCTGAAGCACATTAATTTTGATTTTACAATAGGTCCAAGCAGAACTGAAAATGCGTTGGAGATGCTGGCTGCTGGCAAATGACTTTGCGTGTTTTGGCTGTATCATGGGCAAGCACTTCAAGTATCTGGGAAAATGCTCCAAGCCCAGGTCAAATAGTTACATCAACAGCAGCAGCTACTGCTACAGTGACACCAGAACATCCAGTCTACAGCTGAGCACAGCTCCCATGTCAGAGCTACAGACACAGAAAGCCACGGTGATGGAGCAGTTCACCCAGACCAGTGTCTCCGAAAGCAGTAAAGAAGAGATGGGAGTTGGAGAGAGTCAAATCTAAAAGCCAGATTTAAGAGCGAATCAGGACTGACAAGTGAAGGCCTTTAATACATGAAGTCAGTTATTATATGTTTAGTTTTTACATTATGACTGACCGCCACATTCTGCTGTAAATATTGCATCGTGCAAGTGATTCTTCTGGTGTTTTTAAGGCTCTCGTGGTGCTGTTACTATCGCCCTGTACCCACAGAACAGGACTTCATGGGATTTGATTTTCAGTTGATGCTGCCAGCTAACATCCTCAGAAGTTCTGCAATTGGCTTCGGGATCCATGAGTTAAGAGGCAGAAAGGGATATGTGGACAATGTGCGGACATTTGAGGGTGCCCGAGAAAGGGTGACGCTTGTGGTGTTACTCTACACCCAACTCAATGTAGCCTATTGTTTTGCAAAGTGTCAGAGAAAATAATAGAGAATCCTGTTGAATTATCAACCATAGTCCAGTTAATGTTTCCAACACTTGCATACTGTGACCACATGTCATGGTCCACACTTTCTACACCAACACAAGTAGATGCCAAATGCGACAAAGTAAACATAGAACATAGCTTGCACATATTGCACGCTGAAGTGTACATTCCTCTTACCTTCAATCTTAACAACATATTTTACAATGCAAAGAAATGTTACTTACTCCATGCATTTTTATTATTGTAGGTGTTAATTTTCTTAAAGTATATCATTTCTATGTTGAAATAAAGATTTATTAAACAGCACTATGACAATCTTCCACCAGTTCCCATCTTTCAGTGATTGTTTTAAGTTAGATACAGGATTACTGTCCATTATCAATACGAAAGTCTACAAAGTAAATGGTACTTGCCAGTGATGACAGCTTACCCACTGATACAAATGGGACACAGGTACAAAGCTATCAGCATCTTTCATGTCCACTTCTCTGCCTGAATTGCCAATTAAAAAAGTGATAGTCCACTGGTTGTAAAGAAAGGCAAGTGAGAGGGGTGGGAGCCCCACTTTACCACACAGAGGGCGGTGGGTTCATGAAACAAGCTGCTTGAAGAGGTGGATGAGACGGGTACTATAACGTGTAGGAAGGGACTGCAATGCTGGTTTAAACCGAAGATAGACACAAATTGCGGGAGTAACTCAGCGGGACATGCAGCATCTCAGGAGAGAAGGAACGGGTACTCTAACTACATTTAAAAGGCATTTGGACAGATACATGTATGAGAAAGGTTTAGAGCAGGGGGTCTCCAAACAATAGCCACATCCGGCCCGCCACGAGATTTTAACCAGCCCGCAGCAAGCTCTCAACACGTTCCATGCGGTGGGCTATTTAGCGGGTTCCGTGGTCGGATAGGGGTGCAGTGCTGCTGGAGCTCTGCACCGCTGAAAAAAAAAGCCAAGATAAACAGTGGGGAATTTTAACTGTGGTGGGGGTAACCTGGTTAAATGAGGGGGAAGGGGAAGACCCATCACTACTGAGGTTCCCTGTAAGAGGGGAGGAGCACTAGGACCCAACAGAGTCAGAGCACGTGCTGTCTGCATGGTGGAGGTTGTGGGCCTGGTGTTGAGCCTGGAACTCTGGTGAGGTGACGGCTCTGGCCCGCTAGTGGCCGGTGGAGATGCAAGAGTTGGTGGAGTCGCTGGTGGAGGTCCGTGGGGGGCTGGAGTAGAGATACGTGTTGTCGGCAGCAGCATCGGTGGCCCTGGGAAGACAGTGAAGGTCAGCGTCAGTGGGTGAGTGAGTGGGTGAGTGAGCGCGCGTGTGCCCAGAGCTGCGAGAGAGTCAGGGCGAGTAGGTGCCGAGCTGCCACATCGGTAAAAATACATGATTTGAATTTCTTCCATTTGTTTTACTTAAGTTCTTTTTTGAGTTCATTAAATTTATAAAACTGACATTTCTTTATTTTTTCCTACGGCACACAAAAATGTGCCAAATATATAATGTGGCCCTCCTGTTGAAACGTTTGTAGGCCCCTGGAATAGAGGGATGTGGGCAGGTGGGATGTGTTGATGGGGCATTTTGGTTGGCATGGGCAAGTTAGGCCAAAGACCTATTTCCTTACTGTGTGACTATGACTACATGAATAATGTTAGCACCAGGATATTGGTCCGCTTTCAGTTCAGGTGGAACAAATCCATCTGGCACTGGTCACTTCAGCTCCAGAAGACGGCAGACGGTCCAAACATCTGAATCCTTACCCCCTGCTTCCAACTCCTCACCTGTGCATTCATCTGTCTTTTCTTCGTATTCCTACCCTCTCTAGCATGTGGCACAGGAAATAATCCAGAGATCGCTCCCCTTGGTCCTCCTTTTTACCCTTTATTCACACAAGTACCAGGACTTATTTTCCTATCTATACATTTACAGCAAAATGGACAACTACTTCTGGCTGTTCATAACCCCCATGCTCCCTCCCTTGAGAATGTCATACAGCCGCTCTGAGACATCCTGGACCAAAGCACCAGGAAGCCAACACACCATCTGAAGTCTCATTTGCTGCCACATCATCTCCTGTCTGCCCCCTATCCAATCCATCTCCTATCACAATAGACCTTTTGACCTCATCCTACCCGACTGTGCCTCAGAGCCAGACCTGATGTCACAGATCTCACTGCTGCTCTCCTCAGAGTGTACCAAGCAGAGGGGTAATATATGTTGATGTGACTTGGAAATATTACGATAGTATTACCTATACAGGTTGGGCAACAGTCAATGGGGAAGGCCTTGTCCAATATAGGGGAGCACCACCTAGAAGCAGCTCCACCCAGGTGGCTGAACTGCTGACCTTGATACTAGCTTTGTAGTTGGGAGCACTACAAAATAATTGAAGTTTATGTGGACAGTCACTGTGCATTAATGTTAGCACATGGCTCTATGCTGGCATGGGCTAGAAGGACTTCTTGTGGCACAGAAGGGAAGAATGTGGAGAAGATACAGCAACTAGAACACGCGAGAGAGAAACCCAGCAAAGTGGGTGGTGGGCTGGAAGATGTACAAACATTGGGAAATAACTGCACAGATTAGGCTGTGAAGAAGGCAGCATCAACTCAACATACGGGAAATCAGAAGGTAGCAAGGGCTACTCAACAAAAGTTGATGAGTTTGATATCACCAGAGTACAAGAAGTGTCGGGTAAGGCCTGGGAACCAAACAGGAGAAAGGAGTATGGAAGAATATTTGGAGGCTGCAATGGCACCCAATGGTTAAGGCAACAGCTTATATAGCTATGCAGCATGAAAACAGAATTTTTGACCCAACCTGTAATACCGACCATGTTAGCATTCTGGGCAAGTCCGATTTGCCTGCATTTGGTCTACACCCTGAACCATATTACACAATCACCTCTTTGCACCAAGATAAAAAATGTATATATATTAAAGCAATATTGATCATTGCTGGGAATGGGCCAGAAATATACTATTTCTGGGAAAATCCATGAGGATAAGAAATGCAATGTATGGATGGGCCATCACAGGCTAGACAACATCCAAATCACAGGACCACTCAATCCTAATGGAGGCAAGAACGTTTGCCTGGTTGTCGATGACCATCTTACAAAATAGATAGATGGTTTTACCATAGAGATATAGTCATGAAACATGGAAAAAGGCCCTTCCACTCAACTTGCCCATGCTGACCAAGATGCTCCATCTACACTGAAGATAGACAGAAAATGCTGGAGTAACTCAAATGGTCAGACCGCATCTCTGGAGAAAAGGAACTTGTGACATTTTAGGTTGGATTTAAGATAGAGTTGGATAGAGCTCTAGGGGCTAGTGAAGTCAAGGGATATGGGGAGAAGGCAGGCACGGGTTATTGATAGCGGATGATCAGCCATGTTCATATTGAATGGCGGTGCTGGCTCGAAGGGCCGAATGGCCTCCTCCTGCACCTATTTTCTATGTTTCTATGTTGAGAATCTTCTTCAGACTGAGTTTGGGGAGAGGGTCGGCACTGATGCCTCAGGAAAGGTGGAGCTCACAATGGTCCATTGTTGGCTGTGGACAAGGTAATAACAAAGGGATACAGTGAAACAAGCAAGATGACTCGGGTGGGGTAAGGACAAAAAGAGAGGGGATGTAACGGTTACTTGAAATTAGAGAAGTCAATAATCATACTGTTAGGGTATAAGCTGCCCTTGGGAAACATGAGGTGCTGTTCCTTCAATTTGCATAAGGCCTCATTCTGACAGAGGAGGAGGCCCAGGACAGAAAGGTCGGTATGAGAATGGGAGGGGGAGTTAAAATGTTTGGCAACTGGGAGATTGTGTAGGCCAAGGCAGACTGAGCATCAGTGTTCAGTGAAACAATCCCCGCGCCTGCACTTGGTCTTGTTGATATATAGGAGTCTACACCCAGAACAACAAATACAGTAGATGAATTTGGAGGAGGTGCAAGTGAACCTCGGCCTAACCTGAAAGACTCCTGGGGTCCATGGCCAGAGTCGAGGGAGAAGGTATAGGGACAGATGTTGCATCTCCTGTGGTTGCCGGGGAAAGTACCTGAGGAGCGGGTGGTTTGTGTGGGAAGGGACAAGTTGAGCAGCGAGTTGCAGAGGGAATGGTCTCTGCAGAAAGAAAAAAGGGGTGGAGCTGGGAAGATGTGACTAGTGATGGGATCCTGTTGGAGGTGGCAAAAATGTCAGAGGATTAGTTGCGACGGCTGATGGGGTGAAAGGTGAGGACTAAGGGGGAATCTGACCCTGTTGTAACTGATGGGAGGGGGAGCAAGAGAAGAGCTGTGGGATACCAAAGAGATATGTATGAGGGCCTCAACTATGATAGAAGAGTGGAACCCCCGTTCTCTGAAGAATGAGGACATCTCAGATCACCCTATCTACATTTAGTTCCACCTGCCCGCATTTGGCTCATATCTCTCAAAATCTTTCCTATCCACGCAAATGTCTTTTAAATGTTGCTATACTACCTGCCTAAACCACCTCCTCTGGCAACTAGTTCCATTTATCCTCCACCCTCTGTGTGAAAATGTTGTAACTTGCCTACGACAGATGTTAAGCTCACTGGTCTATAGTTCCCAAACTCTTCCTTGCAGCCCTTCCTGAATAGAGGCACAACAGTAGCCACCCACTAGTTGTGTGACTGCATTTGTGAACATCGTGATGGGTGAAATGATTTACAGAAGCAGTTTTACTCTTAATGCACTTCACCAAAAAGAGAATGAAAGACAATAGACAATAGGTGTTGGAGTAGGCCATTCAGCCCTTCGAGCCAGCACCACCATTCAATGTGATCATGGCTGATCATCCCCAATCAGTACCCCTTGAAACTGTTGGGAGTTGCAGAGAAATGCCAGCTCCTCGATCATATATATCTTATATGATATAAGGAGATATCTACTGTGAGCACCCTGGATATAGAGGGCAGAATGAATGAACAGTTAAAGGGCAAAATTAGATGAGTAATACCCAGTGTTACAAGATATAAAGGAGATAAGCTGAACAGGGGAAAATACAGCAAACATATCATATTCATCATCATCATCATCATAATCATATTTTATTATCCAACTTATTTGCAACATACGAGGAATTTGATTTGCCATACAGTCATGCCAATAAAAAGCAACACAACACACCAAATACATTTTAACATGAGCATCCACCACAGTGACTCCTCCACATTCCTTACTGTGATGGAAGACAAAAAAAAGTTCAATCTCTCCCTTCTTTGTCCTCCAGCGGTCGGGGGCCTCTAATCTTCCGTTGCCGGGACGATCTTACTCCGTAGCTGACGGCTGCATCGGGGGGGGAATCGCAGCTCCCCCGCGCCGGGCGATCTACCCCGGGTCGGGGCTAGTCGAACGTCATGCGGCTTTTGGAGCATCTTGACGTCGGTCCCTTACCCGAGACTGCGAGCTCCTTGATGTCAAAGTCTGCAGGCCACTGTTGGAGCGTCGATCCCAGGCCAGGGATCAGCTCCGATGGTAAGTCCATGTTCAAAGCCAGGAAGGCCTACAGCTCCACCATGTTAGGCCGCAGAGCGACCAGAGATACGATCCAGTAAACATTGCATCTCCGGCAAGGTAAGAGAATCATATTCTTGAAGGAAGGAAGGATTTTAAATCCTTAAGAGAGAGAAATAAATAATATTATAAACAAGATAGACAATATCCCAAAAGGTGCATTGTATTCTGCATAGACAAAAATGCTGGAGAAACTCAGCGGGTGAGGCAGCATCTATGGAGTGAAGGAATGGGTGACGTTTCGGGTCGAGACACTTCTTCAGACTTCTGAATTCTGTATTCTGCATGGCTACTTTCATAAGTACAAGCAGACCGGTTACGACTGGATAGTTACTTAGTTCCCAAACGGTTACTGACCTGACGACTTAAGCAGTGGATCAATGACACACAACCTCTCCGCCATTTGGAAGCCCTGACTATAGTCAGCTAGGTTCGCAAAGGGAATATATTACCAGAGCAATATTGCAAATCCCTCCAACAGTTACACAATAAGGCCATGTTCATAATATCAAGCAATACAAGCAAGGGCATTGGAGGATAGCTAATGTTATCCCACTTTTCATGAAGGGAGCGAGAGAGAAAACGGGGAATTACAGACCAGTTGGCCTGACTTCGGTGGTGGGAAAGATGCTGCAGTCAATTATTAAAGAGGCAATTATTAATGGGGCATTTGGATAGCAGTAAAAGGATTAGTCCAAGTCAGCATGGATTTATGAAAGAGAAATTATGCTTGACTAATCTTCTGGAATTTTTTGAGGATGTGACAAGTAAAATGGATGAAGGGGTGCCAGTGGATGTAGTGTATCTAGACTTTCAGAAAGCCTTTGATAAGGTCCCGCACGGGAGACTGGTGACTAAAATTAGAGCACATGGTATGGGGGGAGGGTGTTGCCATGGGTAGAAAATTGGTTGGCAGACCGGAAGCAAAAAGTAGAAGTGAACGGGTCCTTATCAGAATAGCAGGCAGTGGTGAGTGGAGTGCCGCAAGGCTCCGTGTTGGGGCTGCAACTGTTTACCATATATATTAATGATTTGGAAGAGGGAATTAGGAGCAACACTAGCAAGTTTGCAGATGACACAAAGCTGGGTGGCAGTGTGAACTGAGAAGAGGATGTTAGGAGGTTGTACGGTTGAGTGAGTGGGCAGATGCATGGCATATGCAGTATAATATAGATAAATGTGAGGTTATCCACTTTGGCAGCAAAAACAAGGGGGAAGATTATTATCTCAATGGGGTTAGGTTAGGTAAGGGGGAGGTGCAGCGAGACCTGGGTGTCCTTGTACACTGAAAGTTGGCGTGCAGGTACAGCAGGCAGTGAAGAAAGCTAATGGAATGTTGGCCTTCATAACAAGAGGATTTCAGTATAGGAGTAAAGAGGTTCTTCTGCAGTTGTATTGGGCTCTGGTGAGGCCACATCTGGAGTATTGTGTACAGTTTTGATCTCCTAATTTGAGGAAGGACATCCTTGTGATTGAGGCAGTGCAGCGTAGGTTCATCAGATTGATCCCTGGGATGGCGGGACTGTCATGTGAGGGAATATTGAAAAGACTAGGCTTGTATTCACTGGAGTTTAGAAGGATGGGAGGGGATCATATAGAAACATAAAATTATGAAAGGGCTGGACAAGCTAGATGCAGGAATAATGTTCCCAATGTTGGGCGAGTCCAGAACCAGGGGCCACAGTCTTAGAATAGAGGGGAAGCCATTTAAGATTGAGGTGAGAAAAAAACGTTTTTACCCAGAGAGTTGGGAATTTGTGGAATTCTCTGCCACAGAGGGCAGTGGAGGCCAAGTCACTAGATGGATTTGAGAGATAGTTAGATGGAGCTCTAGGGGCCAGTGGAATCAAGGGATATGGGGAGATGGCAGGCACGAGTTATTAAAATAATAAACATTAAAACCAAAAACATACATCCAACGGGACGAAAATAAAAAAAGACAGACGGACTGCAGTCGAGCCGCTGCCGTTAGGCACCGCCACACTCCAGAGGTTCTGGTGTCTATCTTCACTTTTCCTATACTCTCTTTCCCTTTAACTCCATCCTTGAATTTCCAATTTGTCTTCCCCCCCCCCCCCTCTACTATTTAGTTTCAACCCACCCGTGTAGCAGTGGTAAACCTGCCTGCCAGAATGTTGCTCCCCCGCCTGTTAAGGTGCAACCCGCCCCTTTTGTAGAATTCACTCTTACCCCAAAACAGATACCAGAGATCTGAGAATCTAAATCCCTGCCCCCTGCCCCCTGCACCAGCTCCTCAGCCGCACATTCAGATCCCCTATCTCCCTGTTCCTGCTCTCACCAGCACGAAGCAAACCGAAGATAACCACCCTGGAGGTCCTGCTTTTCAGCCTTCTTCTGAGCTCTCTGAAGTCACACTGCAGAATTTATTTCCTCTTCTTCCCGACATTATTGGTGCCAACATGCACCACCACTCCTGGTTGCCCACCGCCCCCTTCAGGATATCCTGCAATTGGTCCATGACATCCTATATGCTGGCACCAGGGCGGCAACACTCCATCCTTAAATTCCACCTGTTGCCGCAGAAACCCCTGTCTGTACCTCTGAGGCCTCATAGCGCCAAAGACCCAGGCTCGATCCTGACCACGGGTGGTTGTATGCATGGAGTTTGTACATTTTCCCTGTGACCTGCGTGGGCTTTCTCCGGGTACTCCGGTTTCCTCCCACACTCCAAAGACGTACAGATTTGTAGGTGAATTGGCTTTGGTAAAATTGTAAATTGTAAGTGTGTGTAGGACAGTGTTAATGTGCAGGGATCGCTGGTCGATGTGGACTCAGTGGGCCAATGGGCCTGTTTCCGCGCTGTATCTCTGAACTGAACTGAAAATTGAAAGTGTGCTGTACCCATGTCACAAGATGTATTAACAAAGTTAGTTGCTCTCAACAATCTCAACAAAAATCTCACTAACAAACTTAACCACTCTCACGGAGACACAAGATCCTGCAGATGCTATCATCTTGAGCAAAACAAAGTACTGGATGGACTCAGGCAGCATCTGTGGAGGGCTATCTTTGCCCAACCACTTTCATGTCTTTCAACAGCTTTTTTAAGGTTATTCTTTTTAATAAAATGTATTAATAAAATTTGATTAAAAAGTTTAATAATAGACTTTTAAAAGTTTATTATTATGGAGAGAAGGCAGGAGAATGGGGATAGGAAGAAGAGATAGATCAGCCATGATTGAATGGCAGAGTAGACCTGATGGGTCGAATGGCCTATTTCTGCTCCAATCACTTATGATTTTTTAATCTGATGATCTTATTCCTTTTTCAGAATTTTGGCATTACTGGCGAGATCAGCAATTACTTCCTTTTTCTAATTACCAGAGAGAAAGTGTGTCTATAATTGCTAGGTTTATTCTTTAAACCCTTTTTAAACAATGGAACAACATGCGCAGTACGCCAATCCTCCGGCACTATTCCCGTTTCTAATGACATCTGAAATATTTCTGTCATAGCCCCTGTTATTTCTACACTAACTTCCCTCAATGTCCTAGGGAATATCCTGTCAGGACCTGGAGACTTATCCACTTTTATATTTTTCAAAAGTGTCAGTACTTCCTCCACTTTGAATCTCATAGTTTCCATAGCTGCTTTACTTTTTTCCCTTACCTCACAGAGTTCAATATCCTTCTCATTGGTGAATACAGAAGAAAATAAATTGTTCAATATCTCCCCCATCTCTTTTGGCTCTGCAGATAGCTGTCCATTCTGGCTCTCTAATGATACTTTGTAACTTATACTTTGTAAATGATGGAAACGCTATGGATTGACAGAGGTAAATCACTGACCAATGGAAAAGTCTCTGGCCTGCTTTTGTAGCTACAGTAGTTTAGTTCCGTTTAGTTTATTGACACCAGTGCTGAGCTACAGTAAAATGCTTTTGTTGCATGCTAACCAGTCAGCGGAAAGACAATACATGATTACAATCGGTCCATTCACAGTGTATAGATACATGTTTAGTGCAAGGTAAAGCCAGTAAAGTCCAAACAAATATAGGCTGAAGGTCTGCAAATGAGGTAGATAATAGTTTATCTACTCTAGCAGACTGTTCTCTAGTAGGATGGTTCAGTTGCCTGATAACAGCTGGGAAGAACCTGTCCCTGAATCTAGAGGTGTGCTTTTCCACACTTCTGTACCTCTTGCTTGCTTTGTGTGAATGTCTGGACTGTGCCCACAAGTCTCTGCAATTTCTTGCGGTCTTGGATGGAGCTATATTGCATGGTTAGAGTCGGGAATCTGGTCAATGGTGAACCCCAGCAATTTGATGCTGTTGATTCATATAACATATAACATATAACAATTACAGCATGGAAACAGGCCATCTCGGCCCTTCAAGTCCGTGCCGAACAACTTTTTTCCCTTAGTCCCACCTGCCTGCACTCATATCATAACCCTCCATACCCTTCTCATCCATATGCCTATCCAATTTATTTTTAAATGATACCAACGAACCTGCCGCCACCACTTCCACTGGAAGCTCATTCCACACCACTACCACTCTCTGAGTAAAGAAGTTCCCCCTCATGTTACCCCTATATAGATAGGGTGGTAAAGAAAGCTTTTGGTATGCTAGCCTTTATAAATCAGAGCATTGAGTATAGAAGCTGGGGTGTAATGTTAAAATTGTACAAGGCATTGGTGAGACCAAATCTGGAGTATGGTGTACAATTTTGCTCACCCAATTATAGGAAGGATGTCAACAAAATAGAGAGGGTACAGAGGAGATTTACTAGAATGTTGCCTGGGTTTCAATAGCTAAGTTACAGAGATAGGTTGAATAAGTTAGGTCTTTATTCTCTGGAGCGCAGAAGGTTAAGGGGGGACTTGATAGAGGTCTTTAAAATGATGAGAGGGATAGACAGAGTTGATGTGGACAAGCTTTTCCCTTTGAGAATAGGGAAGATTCAAACAAGAGGACATGACTTTAGAATTAAGGGACAGAAGTTTAGGGGTAACATGAGGGGGAACTTCTTTACTTAAGAGAGTGGTAGCAGTGTGGTATGAGCTTCCAGTGGAAGTGGTGGCGGCAGGTTCGTTGGTATCATTTAAAAATAAATTGGATAGGCATATGGATGAGAAGGGTATGGAGGGTTATGGTATGAGTGCAGGCAGGTGGGACTAAGGGAAAAAAGTTGTTCGGCACGGACTTGAAGGGCCGAGATGGCCTGTTTCCGTGCTGTAATTGTTATATGGTTATATGGTTATATGAGATTCCACCTTCAAGGAACTATGCACGGTTATTCCCAGATCCCTCTGTTCAACTGTATTCTTCAATTCCCTACCATTTACCATGTACGTCCTATTTTGATTTGTCCTGCCAAGGTTTAGCACCTCACATTTATCAGCATTAAACTCCATCTGCCATCTTTCAGCCCATTTTTCCAACTGGCCTAAATCACTCTGTAGACTTTGGAAATCCTCTTCATTATCCACAACACCCCCTATCTTGGTATCATCTGCATACTTACTAATCCAATTTACCACCGCTTCATCCAGATCATTGATGTACATGACAAACAACAAAGGACCCAACACAGATCCCTGAGGCACCCCACTAGTCACCTGCCTCCAACCCGACAAACAGCCATCCACCATTACCCTCTGGCTTCTCCCATTCAGCCACTGTTGAATCCATCTTGCTATTCCTGCATTTATACCAAACAGTTGAACCTTCTTAACCAACCTTCCATGAGGAACCTTGTCAAAGGCCTTACTGAAGTCCATATAGACAACATCCACTGCTTTACCCTTGTCAATTTCCCTAGTAACCTCTTCAAGAAATTCAAGAAGATTAGTCAAACATGACCTTCCAGGCATAAATCCATGTTGACTGTTCCTAATTAGACCCTCTTTATCCAGATGCTTATATATATTATCTCTAAGTATCTTTTCCATTAATTTGCCCACCACTGAAGTCAAACTAACCGGTCTATAATTGCTCGGTTTACTTTTGGAACCCTTTTTAAACAATGGAACAACATGCGCAGTACGGCAATCCTCGGGGACTATTCCCGTTTCTAATGGCATTTGAAATATTTCTGTCATAGCCCCAGCTACTTCTACACTAACTTCCCTCAATGTCCTAGGGAATAGCCTGTCAGGACCTGGAGACTTATCCACTTTTATATTTTTCAAAAGTGTCAGTACTTCTTTTACTTTGAAACTCATAGTATCCATAGCGACTCTACTGGTTTCCCTTACCTCACATAATTCAATATCCTTCTCCTTGGTGAATACCGAAGAAACAAAATTGTTCAATATCTCCCCCATCTCTTTTGGCTCTGCAGATAGCTGTCCACTCGGTCTCTCTAATGGACCAATTTATCCCTTGTTATCCTTTTCCTGTAATATAGCTGTAGAAACCCTTTGGATTTACTTTCACCTACTTGCCAAAGCAACCTCATATCTTCTTTTAGCTTTTCTAATTTCTTTCTTAAGATTCTTTTTACATTCCTTATACTCCTCAAGCACCTCATTTACTTCATGCTACCTATAATTATTGTAGATCTCCCTCTTTTTCCGAACAAGATGTCCAATTTCCCTTGAAATCCAGGGCTCTTTCCAATTTTTACTGGTTCCTTTCAACCGAACAGGAACATAAAGATTCTGTACTCTTAAAATTTATCCTTTAAATGTCCTCCATTTCTCTTCTACATCTTTCCCATAAAACAAAATGTCCCAGTTCACTCCTTTTAAATCATCTCGCATCTCGTTAAAGTTAGCCTTTCTCCAATCAAAAATCTCAACCCTAGGCCCAGTTCTGTCCTTCTCCATAATTATATTGAAACTAATGGTATTGTGATCACTGGACCCGAAGTGCTCACCAACGCATACCTCCGCCACCTGTCCCGTCTCATTTCCTAACAGGAGGTCCAGCACTGCCCACCTCTAGTAGGCACCTCTATGTATTGCTGCAAAAAACTATCCTGCACACATTTTACAAACTCCAAACCATCCAGCCCATTTACAGAATGTGTTCCCAGTCTATGTGTGGAAAGTTGAAATCTCCCACAATCATTACCTTGTGCTTTACTTACTAATATCTGCTATCTCTTTACATATTTGCTCTTCCAATTCTCGTTCCCCATTTGGCGGTCAATAATATACCCCTATAAGTGTTGCTACACCTTTCTCCAATCTATCCTGCCAAAGCACTGCTGTAATATCTTCCCTGACAAAGCAAGGCAACACCTCCACCTCTTGCCCCTCCAATTCTATCAACCC
>CAUPSL010000668.1:22500-151070 GCA_963514005.1 Raja brachyura | reverse complement strand
CTATGATGAGTGTTTGTCGGCACTGGGCCTGTACTCGCTGGAGTTTAGAAGGATACGGGAGGACCACATTGAATTGTGAATAGTGAAAGGCCCGGATAGAGTGGATGTGGAGAGGATGTTTCCACTAGTGGGAGAGTCTAGGACCAGAGGGCACAGCCTCAGAATTAAAGGACGTTCCTTTACAGCAGAGAAGAGGAGGAATTTGTTTAGTCAGAGGGTGGTGAATCAGTGGGATTCTTTGCCACAGAAGGCTGTGGAGGCCAAGTCAGTGGATATTTTTAAGGCAGAGATAGATAGATTCTTGATTAGTGTGGGTGGCAGGGGTTATGGGGAGAAGGCAGGAGAATGGGGTTAGGAGGGAGAGATAGATCAGCCATGATTGAATGGCGGATTAGACTTGATGGGCCGAATGGCCTAATTCCGCTCCTATCATTTATGAACTGTGACTAGATGTCTCCACATACACTGTCTTTTCTGTCTTGCTTCGATTCTATTCAAGGGGAGAGAGAGGCTGGGTCTCTATTCCTTGGAGCGCAGGAGGATGAGGGGCGATCTTATAGAGGCGTATAAAATCACGAGAGGAATAGATCGGGTAGACGCACAGAGTCTCTTGCCCAGAGTAGGGGAATCGAGGACCAGAGGACACAGGTTTAAGGTGAAGGGGAAAAGATTTAATAGGAATCTGAGGGGTAACTTTTCCACACAGAGGGTGGTGGGTGAATGGAACGAGCTGCCAGAGGAGGTAGTTGCGGCTGGGACTATCCCAACGTTTGAGAAACAGCTACAGGTTTGTACGTTAATTGGCTTCGGTAAAGATCATAAATTGTCCCTAGTGTGTGTAGGATAGTGTGCGGGGATCGCTGGTTGGCACAGACCCAGTGGGCCGAAGGGCCTGTTTCCACACTGTAGCTCTAAACTAAACTAAACTGAATGTTCATGTCAGAAGCAGGGTCTCGACCCGAAACATCACCCATTCCTTCTCTCCAGAGATGCTGCCTGTCCCGCTGAGTTACTCCAGCTTTTTGTGTCTATCTGATATTTTAAAGAAGATGCAGGGGGCATTTTTTGTAAATAAGTGCCTGGAACGCGACGTTGGGAGTGGGGGTTGAAGCAGATACATTAGTGGCATTTAAAAGATTCCTGGAGAGGCCCATGGATGCGGAGGGATGAGGGTTATATTTAGTTTAGTTTGGAGATACAGCGCGGAAACAGGCCCTTCGGCCCACCGAGTCCGTGCTGACCAGTGATCCCCGCACACTAACACTATCCTACACCCACTAGGGACAATTTTTCCATTTACCAAACTAATTAACCTACAAACCTGCACGTCTTTCGAGCGTGGGAGGAAACCGAAGATCTCGGAGAAAACCCACGCGGGTCACGGGGAGAACGTGCAAACTCCGTACAGTCAGCGCCCGTAGTCGGGATCGACCCCGGGTCTTCATTTGCATTTGCTGCAAGGCAGCAAGGAGTGAAGAGGTTCTTCTGCAGTTGTATTGGGCTCTGGTGAGACCACATCTGGAGTATTGTGTACAGTTTTGGTCTCCTAATTTGAGGAAGGACATCCTTGTGATTGAGGCAGTGCAGCGTAGGTTCACGAGATTGATCCCTGGGATGGCGGGACTGTCATATGAGGAAAGATTGAAAAGACTAGGCTTGTATTCACTGGAGTTTAGAAGGATGAGGGGGGATCTTATAGAAACATATAAAATTATAAAAGGACTGGACAAGCTAGATGCAGGAAAAATGTTCCCAATGTTGGGCGAGTCCAGAACCAGGGGCCACAGTCTTAGAATAAAGGGGAGGTCATTTAAAACTGAGGTGAGAAAAAACGTTTTCACCCAGAGAGTTGTGAATTTGTGGAATTCCCTGCCACAGAGGGCAGTGGAGGCCAAGTCACTGGATGGATTTAAGAGAGAGTTAGATAGAGCTCTAGGGGCTAGTGGAGTCAAGGGATATGGGGAGAAGGCAGGCACGGGTTATTGATTGGGGACGATCAGCCATGATCACAATGAATGGCGGTGCTGGCTCGAAGGGCCGAATGGCCTCCTCCTGCACCTGTTATCTATGTTTCTATGTCAACTCTAACCCCGTGTGCAGGCAGATACGTGGTGGTCTTGGCATCATGTTTGACACAGACATGATGGGCCGAAGGGCCTGTTCTTGTGCTGTACTGTTGCATCTCAGAACTATTTCATCTTTTTTTGGATCGTTTTTTTTACAATGTCATGGAAGATAGACACAAAAGGCCAGAGTAACTCAGCGGGTCAAACCGCATCTTTGGAGAAAAGGAATAGGTGACATTTCGGGATCGAGACCCTTCTTGCTGTTGAGGGAGTGTAGCTTAGGTTCACCAGGTTAATTCCCGGGATGGCGGGACTGACATGTGATGAAAGAATGGGTCGACTGGGCTTGTATTGACTGGAATTTAGAAGGATGAGAGGGGATGTTATAGAAACATATAAAATTCTTAGGGGATTGGACGGGTTAGATGCAGGAAAAATGTTCCTGATGTTGGGGGAGTCCAGAACCAGGGGTCACACAGTTTAAGAATAAGGGGTCGGCCATTTACATAGAAACATAGAAACATAGAAAATAGGTGCAGGAGTAGGCCATTCGGCCCTTCGAGCCTGCACCGCCATTCAATGTGATCATGGCTGATCATCCAACTCAGTATCCCGTACCTGCCTTCTCTCCATACCCCCTGATCCCTTTAGCCACAAGTGCCACATCTAACGCCCTCTTAAATATAGCCAATGAACTGGCCTCAACTACCTTCTGTGGCAGAGAATTCCAGAGACTCACCACTCTCTGTGTAAAGAATGTTTTCCTCATTTCGGTCCTAAAGGAATTCCCCCTTATCCTTAGACTGTGACCCCTTGTTCTGGACTCCCCCAACATCGGGAACAATCTTCCAGCATCTAGCTTGTCCAACCCCTTAAGAATTTTGTAGGTTTCTATAAGATCCCCCCTCAATCTTCTAAATTCCATCGAGTACAAACCGAGTCTATCCAATCTTTCCTCATATGAAAGTCCTGACATCCCAGGAATCAGTCTGGTGAATCTTCTCTGTACCCCCTCTATGGCAAGGATGTCTTTCCTCAGATTTGGAGACCAAAACTGTACGCAGTACTCCAGGTGTGGCCTCACCAAAACCCTGTACAACTGCAGTAGAACCTCCCTGCTCCTATACTCAAATCCTTTCGCTATGAATGCTAACATACCATTTGCTTTCTTCACTGCCTGCTGCACCTGCATGCCTACTTTCAATGACTGGTGTACCATGACACCCAGGTCTCGTTGCATCTCCCCCTTACCTAATCTGCCACCATTCAGATAATAGTCTACCCTCATGTTTTTGCCACCAAAGTGGATAACCTCACATTTATCCACATTGTACTGCATCTGCCATGCATCTGCCCATTCACTCAGCCTATCCAAATCACCCTGCATCCTCCAAGCATCCTCCTCACACCTAACTATACCCCCCAGCTTGGTATCATCTGCAAATTTGGAGATGTTGCATTGAATTCCCTCGTCCAAATCATTAATATATATTGTAAATAGCTGGGGTCCCAGCACTGAGCCTTGCGGCACCCCACTAGTCACTGCCTGCCATTCTGAAAAGGACCCGTTTACTCCTACCCTTTGCCTCCTGTCTGCTAGCCAGTTCTCTATCCACATCAATACTGAACCCCCAATACCGTGTGCTTTAAGTTTGTATGCTAATCTCTTATGCGGGACCTTGTCGAAAGCCTTCTGAAAGTCTAGATATAACACATCCACTGGTTCTCCCTTATCCACTCTACTAGTTACATCCTCGAAAAATTCTATCAGATTTGTCAGACATGATTTACCTTTCGTAAATCCATGCTGACTTTGTCCAATGATTTCACCACTTTCCAAATGCGCTGCTATCCCATCTTTAATAACTGACTCTAGCAGTTTCCCCACTACCGATGTTAGACTAACTGGTCTGTAATTCCCCGCTTTCTCTCTCCCTCCTTTTTTAAAAAGTGGGGTTACATTAGCTACCCTCCAATCCTCAGGAACTACTCCAGAATCTAAGGAATTTTGAAAAATTATCACTAATGCATCCACTATTTCTGTGGCTACCTCCTTGAGTACTCTGGGATGCAGACTATCTGGCCCTGGGGATTTATCGGCCTTCAATCCGTTCAATTTACCCAACACCACCTCCCGGCTAACCTGGATTTCACTCAGTTCCTCCATCTTATTTGACCCCCGTTCCACTGCTATTTCCGGCAGATTATTTATGTCTTCCTTAGTGAAGACAGAACCAAAGTAGTTATTCAATTGGTCTGCCATGTCCTTGTTCCCCATGATCAATTCACCTGTTTCTGACTGCAAGGGACCAACATTTGTTTTAACTAGTCTCTTTCTCTTTACATATCTATAAAAACTTTTGCAGTCAGTTTTTATGTTCCCTGCCAGTTTCCTTTCATAATCTATTTTCCCTTTCCTAATTAAGCCCTTTGTCCTCCTCTGCTGGATTCTGAATTTCTCCCAGTCCTCCGGTAGGCTGCTTTTTCTGGCAAATTTGTATGCCTCATCTTTTGTTTTTATACTATCCCTGATTTCCCTTGTTATCCATGGATGCACCACCTTCCCCGATTTATTCTTTTGCCAAACTGGTATGAACAACTTTTGTACTTCATCCATGCAGTCTTTAAATACCTTCCATTGCACATCCACTGTCAACCCTTTAAGAATCACCTGCCAGTCTATCTTGGCCAATTCACATCTCATACCTTCAAAGTTACCTTTGTTCAAGTTCAGAACCCTTGTTTCTGACTTAATTTTGTCACTCTCCATCCTAATGAAGAACTCAACCATATTATGGTCACTCTTGCCCAAGGGGCCACGCACAACAAGACTGCTAACTAACCCTTCCTCATTACTCAATACCCAGTCTAGGATAGCCTGCTCTCTCGTTGGTTCCTCCACATGTTGGTTGAGAAAACTATCCCGCATACATTCCAGGAAATCCTCTTCCTCAGCACCCCTGCCAATTTGATTCACCCAATCTACATGCAGATTGAAGTCACCCATTATAACCGTGTTACCCTTGTTGCACGCATTTCTAATTTCCTGTTTGATGCCATCCCCAACTCCAATACTACTGTTAGGTGGCCTGTACACAGTTCCCACTAGCGTTTTCTGCCCCTTAGAGTTTCGCAGCTCTACCCATATCGATTCCACATCCTCCACGCTAATGTCCTTCCTTTCTATTGCATTAATCTCCTCTCTCACCAGCAACGCTACCCCACCTCCTTTTCCTTTTCGTCAGTCTTCCCGTGGATTTTGAAGCAACAGCAACAAAGAGAAGCAGGAGAAAGCACTGATTGGCTCTAGCCCAAGTGGGAGGAGAGTTCTCAGTGAGTCAGAGGGGGAGAGCAGTTAAAAAGGAGAGGCAAAGCACAGGCAGACTTCACTCAGTCTTCCCATGGATTTTGAAGCAACAGCAACAAAGAGAAGCAGGAGAAAGCACTGATTGGCTCTAGCCCAAGTGGGAGGAGAGTTCTCAGTGAGTCAGAGGGGGAGAGCAGTTCCTCAAAACTGAGGAATTTGGTTTGTAAATTAGGCAATTGAACAGTCAATATAAGCAAGGCAGCTCTTGGGGAGAGGCAGTGAGGGAGTGGTCTTGTGAGGGAAGTGCCCTGTGAGTAAAGTGTGAGTCTTTGGCTCGAGAGTCTTCGGCGAGGAGGCTGCGCAAAATAC
Source organism: Raja brachyura (assembly GCA_963514005.1). Next base: position 145,328 of record CAUPSL010000668.1, on the reverse strand, counting down.
TGGATAGGGCGAGACCGAGGCAAAAGAAGATGTCAAGCAAGCTGATGCAGTGTGATGCTTGCAGTATGTGGGAGGTCAAGGACACTGCTGGTGCCTCTGGATGCTACAAATGTGAGAAGTGCATCCAGGTACAGCTCCTGAAGGACCGTGTTGGGGAACTGGAGAAACAAGTGGATGACCTCAGGTTCATTCGAGAAACTGAGTCGTTTCTCGACAAGTCCTTCAGTGAGATTGTTACACCCAAGGCACTAGAAGAGAGAAGGTGGGTGACGGTGAGAAAGGGAGGAAAACATGGGATGCAAAGGTCCCCGGGTGTTGTACCTCTTGTGAACAGGTTCACCCACGTGGAAGCTGCCGGGACAGAAGACGGTATCCCACTGAGCGGCGGACTGGCTTGCCAAACAAAAAGGGCTGATGAGCCAAACCCACAGAGGCCAAAGTCGGGCAACGCCATTGTAGTTGGAGACTCCATTGTGAGAGGTACGGACAGGGGTTTTTGCGGCAACAGACGGGATTCCAGGATGGTGTGCTGCCTTCCTGGTGCCAGGATCCAGGATGTTACGGACAGAGTGCAGACAATCCTCAAGGGCGAAGGTGACCAGCCGGAAGTGGTCGTGCATGTTGGCACAAATGATGTTGGAAAGAAGGAGATGAATTTTTTGCAGCGGGACTTCAGAGAGCTCGGAAAAATGCTGAAAAGCAGGACTTCCAGGGTTGTTATCTCCGGTTTGCTTCCAGTTCCTCGTGCTGGCGAGAGCAGGAACAGGGAGATATGGGACCTGAATGTGTGGCTGAGGAACTGGTGCAGGGGGCAGGGATTTAGATTCTTAGATCACTGGGATTCTTTTTATAGTAAGGGGGAACTGTACAAAAGGGACGGATTGCATCTTAACAGGTGGGGGACCAGCATTCTGGCCGGCAGGTTTGCCACTGCTACACGGATGGTTTTAAACTGAATAAGGGGGGTGGGGTATCAAATGGGATAGTCGAGGACGGAGTTAGAGGGAAAGAGAGTAAAGCGATGGTTAATGACCCCAGAATTAACGGGGAAGAAAGCTCACAAAGGGATAGGAGAGTATGGCCAAGTGTAATAGGGATCGATGTGAAAGGGGCCACTTGTCAACATCATTGTATAAGGAGTAAGAGTGTTGTAAAAACAAGCCTGAAGGCTTTGTGTCTCAATGCGAGGAGCATTCGTAATAAGGTGGATGAGTTGAAGGTGCAGATAGCGATTAATGACTATGCTATAGTTGGAATCACGGAGACTTGGCTCCAGGATGACCAAGGTTGGGAGCTGAACATCCAGGGATATTCAATATTCAGGAGGGAATTTAGGACTGAGATGAGGAGGAACTTTTTCACCCAGAGAGTTGTGAATCTGTGGAATTCTCTGCCATAGAAGGCAGTGAAGGCTATTTCACTGGATGTTTTCAAGAGAGAGTTAGATTTAGCTCTTAGGGCTAACGGAATCAAGGGATATGGGGAGAAAGCAGGAACGGGGAACTGATTGTGGATGATCAGCCGTGATCATATTGAATGGCGGTGCTGGCTCGAAGGGCTGAATGGCCTGCACCTATTTTATGAGTTTCTATATTCCTATTAAACCGCACTTTACTGGCTTCATCTTGCACTGGACGTTATTCCCTTTTCATGAAGACAGACGCAAAGTGCTGGAGTGACTCAGCGGGACAGGCAGCATCTCTGGAGAGAAGGAATGGGCGACGTTTCGGGTTGAGACCCTTCTTCAGACTGATGTCAGGGGAGTGGGCGGGCCAAGGAAAGCCAGTCTGAAGATGGGTGTGGACCCGAAACGTCACCCATTCCTTCCCTCCAGAGATGCTGCCTGTCCCGCTGAGTTACTACAGCACTCAGTGTCGTATCTTCAGTTTAAACCAGCCACCTGCGTGCGGTTCCTTCACCTGCATAAACTGAGTGCTTCTGCTTTGCCTGTTTTACAGATATATCAAGACACACGCAAGCCCACCCCACCCGCGGTTGGTGAAGAAGGTGTGAGGGGTTTACTCCTGCAGTCAGGTCTGTCCCGGCCCACTCTGTTACATTTCAGTCTTTCCTTCACTGTCTCGTGTACCGAGGGTCGCCCTGAAGGTTTTGATGTTGCGTGCTAACCAGTCAGCGGAAAGACCATGCCTTGCCTGATTCCAATCGAGCTGGCGATGAGCGCTTGTCCGCGCTGGGCCTGTACTCGCTGGAGTTTAGAAGAATGAGGGGAGGACCTCATTGAAACGCACAGAATAATGAAAGGCCTGGATAGAGTGGATGTGGGGAGGATGTTTCCACTAGTGGGAGAGTCTAGGACTTGAGGTCACAGAATTAAAGGGCCGTTCCATTAAGAAGGAGATGAGGAGAAATTAATTTAGTCAGAGGGTGGTGAATCTGGAATTCTTTGCCACATACGGCCGTGGAGGCCAAGTCAGTGGATATATTTAAGGCGGAGATAGATAGATTCTTGATTAGTACGGGTGTCAGGGGTTATGGGGAGAAGGCAGGAGAATGGAGTTGGGAGGGAGAGATAGATCAGCCATGATTGATTGATTCCCAGCCAGAGACTTGATGGGCCGAGTGGCCTAATTCTGCTCCTATCACTGACGACATGAGCCGTTCACAGTGCAGAGATACAGGATTCTGTGGCAGGTCGGGTGCCAACCCGGTGCCAGTTTGTACTGTGGCGGAGTAAGTGCCCACTGGTCGAGTGCCCAGTCATAGAAACATAGAAACATAGACAATAGGTGCAGGAGTAGGCCATTCGGCCCTTCGAGCCTGCACCGCCATTCAATGTGATCATGGCTGATCATCCAACTCAGTATCCCGTACCTGCCTTCTCTCCATACCCCCTGATCCCTTTAGCCACAAGGGCCACATCTAACTCCCTCTTAAATATAGCCAATGAACTGGCCTCAACTACCCTCTGTGGCAGAGAGTTCCAGAGACCCACCACTCTCTGTGTGAGAAAAGTTCTTCTCATCTCGGTCCTAAAGGATTTCCCCCTTATCCTTAAGCTGTGACCCCTTGTCCTGGACCTCCCCAACATCGGGAACAATCTTCCTGTATCTGGCCTGTCCAACCCCTTAAGAATTTTGTAAGTTTCTATAAGATCCCCTCTCAATCTCCTAAATTCTAGAAAGTATAAACCGAGTCTATGCAGTCTTTGTTCATAAGACAGTCCTGACATCCCAGGAATCAGTCTGGTGAACCTTCTCTGCACTCCTTCTATGGCAATAATGTCCTTCCTCATGTCCTTGGAGACCAGAACTGTACGCAATACTCCAGGTGTGGTCTCACCAAGACCCTGTACAACTGAAGTAGAACCTCCCTGCTCCTATACTGAAATCCTTTTGCTATGAAAGTTTTGATGCAGGGCAATTTGCAACCTGGTGCATGCTCAACACCCAGTCAAACTCCTGCAGGGCCAGTGCCAGCGTGTTGTTGGCATGTGTCTCATGCCTGCTCGAACTCTTGGAGGACCAGTGCCAGCCTGTTGTTGGCACGTGTCTCATGCCTGCTCGAACTCTTGGAGGGCCAGTGCCAGCCTGTTGTTGGCATGAGCCCCGTCCGTGATCACACTCTTGCAGGGCCAGTGCCAGCGTGCTGTGGGCATGTGCCCCGTGCCTGCTCGAACTCTTGGAGGGCCAGTGCCAGCCTGCTGTGGGCACGTGCCCCGTCCGTGATCACACTCTTGCAGGGCCAGTGCCAGTGTGCTGTTGGCACGTGCTTAGTGCCTGCTCGAACTCTTGCAGGGCCAGTGCCAGCCTGCTGTGGGCACGTGCCCCGTCCGTGATCCAACTCTTGTAGGGCCAGTGCCAGCCTGCTGTGGGCATGTGCCCCGTGCCTGCTCGAACTCTTGTAGGGCCAGTGAAAGCCTGCTGTTGGCATGTTCTTAGTGCCTGCTCGAACTCTTGTAGGGCCAGTGCCAGCCTGCTGTGGGCATGTTCCCCGTGCCTGATCGAACTCTTGCAGGGCCAGTGCCAGCGTGTTGTTGGCATGTTCCCCGTGCCTGCTCGAACTCCTGCAGGGCCAGTGCCAGCCTGCCACCAGCCGAGTGCCAAGACATTCCCTCGCCCGGCGCCCAGTTGAACTCTTGCTGGGCGTGTGGCTGGCACGTGTCAGATGCGGGGCCAGACTGTTGCAGGGCGGGTGCCAGCTTGGCAGTGACTGGTATCCAGTAGAATTGCCACTTGCCACGTGCCAGCCTCTCGCTCTTGGCAGGGTGAGTTCCTGGCACGGGTATCCATGCCCCTTCATGCTGTCGCAGTTTGAGTACCTGCTGCCTGAAGTTCCCAGTCGGGCTCTTGCATGGGCAGTGCCTGCCTGCTGCTGCCCGGCATGTACTCAATGCCCGTTTGCTAGTGCCCACCCTGCCCAGTGCCCCGTCATTCTGTCGCAGGCTCTGTGAGAGCAGGGAGCGCGCTGGGTACCCAGTCAAACTCTTGCAGGGCCACTGCCTGCCACATGTTCAAAGCCCATTCCCACTGTTCATAGGGTTCATAAGTTATAGGAGGAGAATTAGGCCATTCAGCCCATCGAGTCCACTCCATCATGGCTGATCTCAGCCTCCTAATCCCATTTTCCTGCTTTCTCCCCATAACCCTTTGTACCCATTCTAGTCACAGATTTGTCCATCTCTGCCTTTAAAATATCCACTGACTTGGCCTCCACAGCCTTCTGTGGCAATGAATCCCACAGATTCACCAGCCTCTGGCTAAAGAAATTCCTCCTCATCTCCTTCCTAAAGGAACGCCCTTTAATTCTGAGGCTGTGCCCTCTGGTCCTAGACTCTCCCACCAGTGGAAACATCCTCTCCACATCCACTCTGTCCAGGCCTTTCACTATTCTGTACGTTTCAATGAGGCCACCCCATCATCCTTCTAAACTCCAGCGAGTACAGGCCCAGTGCCGACCAACTACTCTTGCAGAAGAATGGCAGCCTTGCACAGGTTCGATGCACAGTAATTCTGTTGCAAGTGCCAACGTCAAACTGCCCATCCGTTATTGGCGCTGGGCGCGCCCACTTGGCACATGTTAAACACCCAGTTGAGCCGTCGCATGCCATGGGTCAGGTGCCCATTCGAGCTCTGGCAGGGTGCGTGGCTGGCAAGTACTCAAGCCACTCAGGCCAGACTGATTCCTGGGACGTCAGGACTGTCTTATGAACAAAGACTGCATAGACTCGGTTTATACTCTCTAGAATTTAGGAGATTGGGAGGCGATCTTACAGAAACTTACAAAATTCTTAAGGGGTTGGACAGGCTAGATGCAGGAAGATTGTTCCCGATGTTGGGGAGGTCCTGGACAAGGGGTCACACAGCTTAAGGATAAGGGGGAAATCCTTTAGGACCGAGATGAGAAGGACTTTTTTCACACAGAGAGTGGTGGGTCTCTGGAACTCTCTGTCACAGAGGGTCGTTGAGGCCAGTTCGTTGGCTATATTTAAGAGGGAGTTAGATGTGGCCCTTGTGGCTAAAGGGAGAGAAGGCAGGTACGGGATACTGAGTTGGATGATCAGCCATGATCATATTGAATGGTGGTGCAGGCTGGAAGGGCCGAATGGCCTACTCCTGCAGCTAATTTCTATGTTTCAGGGTGTGTGCCTGCCGTTCCCAGTCGAGCTCGTGCAGGGCGAGTTCCTGGCATGGGTTCAGATGCCCGTTCGCACTGTCTCAGGGTGAATGCCTACTGCCATTCTCCTGTATTGACAGTGCCTACCTGGTGCCTGGCACGTGCTCAATGCCCTTTCATTCTGCAAAAGGGACGAGTGCCAGCCTGCTGTCTGGTGCGCTCGATGCCTGTAGGTATTGCCCCAGGCCAGTGCCAGGCATGTGCCCAGTGCCTGCTCCAACTCTGGCAGGGCCAGTGCCTGCTGTGCATTCGATGCCACGTCATTCTGTTCCGGGGTCGGGTACCACATACACGGCGCCCTTTAGACTGTCTGGTCGTGTGCCCACCTCCAGCCTGCCCAGTGCCCACTGCATTCACCAAACAAGCTGGAAAGGGTGCAAAGAATAGACACACAATGCTGGAGCAACTCAGCGGGACAGGCAGCATCTCTGGAGAGAAGGAACGGGTGATGTTTGGGGTCGAGACCCTTCTCCAGACTGGTAAGGTTTTCACCTGAAACGTCACCCATTCCTTCTCTCCAGAGATGCTGCCTGACCCGCTGAGTTACTCCAGCGTATTGTGTCGATTCTGCCTTCATGAAAAGGGAAGAACTTCAGACTGAGAGTCAGGGGAGAGGAACACGAGAGATATAGACGGTGATGTGGAGAGATAAAGAACAATGAATGAAAGATATGAGAAAAAAGTAACGATGATAAAGGCAACAGGCCGTTGTTAGCTGTTTGCTGGGTGAGAACGAGAAGCTGGTGCGACTTGGGTGGGGGAGGGATGGAGAGAGAGGGAATGCCGGGGTTACCTGAAGTTAGAGAAATCAATGTTCATGCCACAGGGCTGTAAGCTGCCCAAGCGAAATATGAGATGTTGTTCTTCGGTTTGAACCAGCATCTGCAGTTCCTTCCAATACAAGGGTACAGAGAAGATTTACGAGGATGTTGCCAGGACTGGAGGGTGTGAGCTACAGGGAGAGGTTGAGCAGGCTGGGTCTCTATTCCGTGAAGTGCAGGAGGATGAGGGGAGATCTTATAGAGGTGTACAAAATCATGAGAGGAATAGATCAGGTAGATGGACAAAGTTCTTGCCCAGAGTGGGGGAATCGAGGACCAGAGGACACAGGTTCAAGGTGAAGGGGAAAAGATTTAATAGGAATCTGAGGGGTACCTTTTCCACACAAAGGGTGGTGTGTGTATGGAACGAGCTGCCGGAGGAGATAGTTGAGGCTGGGACTATCCCAACGTTTAAGAAACAGTTAGACAGGTGCATGTATAGGACAGGTTTGGAGGGATATGGGCCAAAGGCAGGCAGGTGGGACTAGTGTAGTAGGGGCATGTTGGCCGGTGTGGGCATGTTGGCCGGAGGGCCTGTTTCATAGGTTCACAAGTTATAGGAGTAAAATTAGGCCATTCGGCCCATCGAGTCCACTCTGCCATTCAATCATGGCTGATCTATCTCTGCCTCCTAACCCCATTCTCCTGCCTTCTCGCCATAACCATTGACACCCGTTCTAATCAAGAATCTATCTATCTCTGCCTTAAAAACATCCACTGACTTGTGGCCTCCACAGCCCTCTGTGGAAAACTAATCCCACAGATTCACCGCCCGCTGACTAAAGAAGTTCCTCCTCACCTCCTTTCTAAAAGAGCGTCCTTTAATTCTGATGCTGTGCCCTCTGGTCCTAGACTCCCCCACCAGTGGATACATCCTCTCCACATCCACTCTATCCAGGCCTTTCACTATTCTGTAAGTTTCAATGAGGTTCCAGCCTCGTTCTTCCAAACTCCAGCGAGTACAGGCGCAGTGCCGCCAAACGCTCATCATAGGTTAACCCAGTCATTCCTGGGATCATTCTCGTAAAAGATCATCGACTCCACAGTCAAAAAGGCACAACAGAGGATGTACTTCCTGCGGCAGCTGAGGAAGCACAATTTGCCACAGGCAATGATGGTCCAATTCTACACGGCCATCGTAGAGTCTGTCCTCACCTTCTCCATCATGGTCTGGTTTGGCTCAGCCACCAAGCACGACACCTGGAGGCTGCAGCGAATCGTCCGATCAGCAGAGAAGGTTAATGGCTGCAACCTTCCCTCCATTGATGAACTGTACACTGCAAGGGCCAGGAAGCGAGCGGGCAAGATCATCTCTGACCCCTCTCACCCTGGCCACAAACTCTTTGAATCACTTCCCTCTGGAAGGCGACTCCGGACTGTCAAAGCTGCCACAGCCAGACATAAAAACAGTTTTTATCCACGAGCAGTTGCCCTACTCAACAGCCAAAAATCTGTAGCCTCCCTTTGATCTGGTATTTTGTTGGTTCACATGCTTTAGCAATGTTACAAAATTTTGAGATTATAAAAATCAAGTCTGCAATTTATCCCATCAGATAAAGCATAAACAGAAGTTTAATTTGACACCTAATTCACTTTCATATCTTCAGTATTAAGAAAGTTATGACCATTTTCATACTCGGAAATTAGCATCTTGTTCCCCATGGCCTTTCCATTGACTTAACTCAAAAGCTGTGATCTAGAACAGTCAAAAGCCCATAACTTTCTTAAAAATTAAGAGAACTCAATGAAATTTTCAGTTATTATAGATTGAAGCATTCTGAAACAAATATGAAACGATCTTACTTGGATGACCTGAAATTAAAGCATATAATTAGTTAGTTATCTAATTGTAGCTAATTACAAAATTCAATGAGTAGATCTAAACATCTATCCATTTCTTAAGAAAATATAAACTTTTTAAATTGCCTAAGTGTCCAAATAACATTCACACAATAATCCACAATATGAGATTTTAAATCTCATTTTCATGAATTTCCAGGCCAAATGGAAGGAATTTAGTGTTTAATGCCTGTAAATTAATGGCCATTTAAATCAACTAGCGAGTGGGTTTTAGTGGAATGCGGTGGATTGGAACGTTGCGGTTTGCGGTGAAGTCGGTATGAAAAATACAGCCGGTTCATACATTTTTTTTGGTTCCCTTTTCGCAACATGAAAATGTGATTAAAGCCTCCCTAAAAACCAAGTTTTTATGTAAAAATAAACTGTGTAGCTTCTTTCATCGCCTACGTTAGGTCCGTTCTGCTGTCGGCGTTCAGAGCTTTAGAAGATGATTTTTAAACTACTCTAGTTAATAAATAATCTAGCGTAGTTTAAAAATAGCTTCATGAATGAAATGTCGGAGCGATTTCTCTTTAGCGACAAAATCGCCCGACATGGATCGACTTGGACTGCCTAGAAAATAATCGGCATTTTAAACCCGCCCCCCTCTGAAAGGCGCCAAAGTCGCGCACACGGGGAGCGGCAGAACTGCAGCGCCGCTAAAGGTAGGTATTGTAACATTCCTACATGCTTGATCAATGGTGTTTTATCGTTAATGTTTTATTATTATTAATGTTTAGTGTTTTCTGAGTCATTCGCAACTGTCACTGTCTGTCATGTTGGTACTTGTGGGCGGAGCACCAAGGCAAATTCCTTGTATGTGAATACTTGGCCAATAAACGTAATTAAAAGTCTCCGCGCTGTACGACTCGGCGACTCTGTGACTAACGGGCTTCTCTCTTGCAGACTGACAGTGGCGATGTGTGCCCGCAGGGAAGGCTGGCACGGCGGGTGGCAGTGAGCCGGGCACTGCCCGCGACCCGGCCCGGGATCAGCGACGGGTGTCGGCGGCCCACGCCCAGGCAGGTACGGCGTTCCTGATCCCAATCCGAGACTCGCACGGCTCCGGAACAGGCCGTGTACAATTAGTCAATTATAAAGGGTGAGGTGACGCAGCACCTTAATGGCCCTGTCCCACTGTACGAGGTAATTCAAGGTTTATACGATGTAACGCCCAATGTTGGGCGAGTCCAGAACTAGGGGCCACAGTCTTAGAATAAAAGGGAGGTCATTTAAGACTGAGGTGAGAAAAAACTTTTTCACCCAGAGGGTTGTGAATTTATGGGCAGTGGAGGCCAAATCACTGGCCAGTCTGAAGAAGGGTCTCGACCCGAAACGTCGCCTATCTCCTTCGCTCCTTAGATGCTGCTGCACCCGCTGAGTTTCTCCAGCTTTTCGTGTAACCCGCCAAATCACTGGATGGATTTAAGAGAGAGCTAGATAGAGCTCTAGGGGCTAGTGGAGTCAAGGGATATGGGGAGAAGGCAGGCACGGGTTATTGATAGCGGACGATCAGCCATGATCCCAATGAATGGCGGTGCTGGCTCGAAGGGCCGAATGGCCTCCTCCTGCACCTATTTTCTATGTTTCTAAGAGCTCTCCCGAGTTTAAAAAATAAAATCAAACTCGTGGTAAGCATGTAGAATGTACGTAGCGGGTACGTCGGAGCTTGGGACGTCTCTTAGCGGCTCGTAGCGCTAACGGCAGGTACTCGGGAAACGCGGTAAGCTCGTGAAGACTCGTGAAGATTTTTCAACATGTTGAAAAATGTCCACGAGAGCCCCGAGTACCTATGGGCGGCCATTACCGTAATTCTCAGAGTTCGAATCGGGGGAAACTGGGGAGAACTCTTGAATTGCCTCGTACAGTGGGACAGCCCCATTAGAAGCCCACGATAAAATAGGCCAAAGTCAGCATGGTTTTGTGAAGGGAAGAAGAACCCTTCAGCGTCCGCCACGCCTCAGCCCACCGACGGCTCGGGGTCACCCCTGCACAAGATGCTCCACTGCAACTTTGATCAAGATGAGGTGCCCAGCAGTAGGAATATATATTTTCTATACATTAATATTAATATGCACATCTGTATTTTGGGGGTTTTATTTGTAGTTTCTTTTTTCTTTTCTTTTAAAATCTTTTTATTTGTTTTTTTTTTCAAAAACAAAAACAAAACCAAAAAAAATAATGATAAACATAAACAAGGATATTCTTCTTCTACTTGCGTGGGGCGTGCACGGCCTAAAGTTGTTGGACAATTTGTTCTATTTGATCTTCCGTTTGTGCACGTCGAGTTGATTGCATTAGTCGAAACCGGGCGGAGGTTGCAATCTTCCATCCCCACAATGATATTGATACACAGGGATCAGGATTACATTAATAACAGCTATAATAAATATGTCCAATATCAAAATACACATTAAGTACGGACCTCCCAGTCTCTATGTAAATATAGTTCGATGTTTAAAAGAAAAGATAAAAAGAAAAAAAGGGATAAACAAAACCCCCCTAAACTAGAAAAAAAAGCAAAAGGATTTGATTTGAGGATTTGATTTGAGTATAGGAGCAGGGAGGTTCTACTGCAGTTGTACAGGGTCTTGGTGAGGCCACACCTGGAGTATTGCATCCAGTTTTGGTCTCCAAATCTGAGGAAAGACATTCTTGCCATAGAGGGAGCACAGAGAAGGTTCACCAGACTGATTCCTGGGATGGCAGGACTTTCATATGAAGAAAGACTGGATAGATTCGCTAGAATTTAGAAGATTGAGGGGAGATCTTATAGAAACTTACAAAATTCTGAAGGGGTTGGACAGGCTAGATGCAGGAAGATTGTTCCCGATGTTGGGGAAGTCCAGAACAAGGGGTCACAGTTTAAGGATGAAGGGGAATTCCTTTAGGACCGCAAGGCATGCATGCAGGTGCAGCAGGCAGTGAAGAAAGGGAATGGTATGTTAGCTTTCATAGCAAAAGGATTTGAGTACAAGAGTTTTAGGAAGGCGTCTCTGAAGGCGAGGTCTTTGAAGGGTCCCGACCCTGAAACGTCACCTATCCATGTTCCCCTTAGATGCTGGCTCTGGCTCAAGGGGTCACAGTTTAAGGATAAGGGAGAAGTCTTTTGGGACCGAGATGAGAAAAACATTTTTCACACAGAGAGCGGTGAATCTGCGGAATTCTCTGCCACAGAAGGTAGTTGAGGCCAGTTCATTGGCTATATTTAAGAGGGAGTTAGATGTGGCCCTTGTTGCTAAAGGGATCAGGGGGTATGGAGAGAAGGCAGGTACGGGATACTGAGTTGGATGATCAGCCGTGATCATATTGAATGGCGGTGCAGGCTCGAAGGGCCGAATGGCCTACTCCTGCACCTATTGTCTATGTTTCTAAAATCTGGGCTGCAATTTAAGTCCCTGTTTGTCGCCAAGTCCGTTCCACTGTATAAAGGTAAAATAATTCTTTTAACGGTTGGAGAGGGGACAATTTATATTGTGTGAAAATACAGCTTCCCCAAGTCCGATCAAATTTAACCAAGGGTTCAACAATGTCACTCCTAATTTTTTTCTAAATTTAAACATGATATCGTTTCAGAATACCACTGGAGTGTGGTCGGAGGGTTAGAGTCTTTTCATTTAAATAAAATAGATCTTCTGGCAATTAATGTGGTATAAGCTATTTGATTGAATGGTGGAGTAGACTTGATGGGCCGAATGGCCTAATTCTGCTCCTATCGCTTATGCCCTTATGACCGCTTATGACGTGCATTGGTGACGTTTCCTGCCTGGCAAATCTGCTGACTAAAGAAGAAATTCCTCCTCACCCCTTCCGAAAGGAACGTCCTTTAATTCTGACCGAAAATCCAGGTAGACACAAAATGCTGGAGTAACTCAGCGGGACGGGCAGCTTCTCTGGAGATTCGCCTGACAAATCTGCTGGAGTTCTTTGAAGAAGTTAATAGCAGGACAGACAGAGGGGAGGCTGTGGATGTTGTCCGCCTGGTTTTTCAGAAAATAGAGGGAGGCACAAAATGCTGGAGTAACTCAGCGGGACAGGCAGCATCTCTGGAGAGAAGGAATTGGCGACGTTTCGAGTTGAGGCCCTTCTTCAGACTGAATGCATGCAGTCCAGGTCACCACTCTATGGGTAGGGGCCCCTCCCAAGTCTTCCCTTGGCCATTGTCGTTCCAGAAAAACAATCCAAGCCCATCCGAACTCTCCTCGATCAGATGCTGGAATCTTGCTTAAAACACAGAGTGCTGGAGTAACTCAGCGGGTCAGGCAGCATCTGTAGAGAACATGGATAGGTGACGTTTCACAGAGTGCTGGAGTAACTCAGCGGGTCAGGCAGCATCTGTGGAGAACATGGATAGGTGACGTTTCACAGAGTGCTGGAATAACATAGAAACATAGAAATTAGGTGCAGGAGTAGGCCATTCGGCCCTTCGAGCCTGCACCGCCATTCAATATGATCATGGCTGATCATCCAACTCAGTATCCTGTACCTGCCTTCTCTCCATACCCTCTGATCCCCTTAGCCACAAGGGCCACATCTAACTCCCTCTTAAATATAGCCAATGAACTGGCCTCAACTACCCTCTGTGGCAGAGAGTTCCAGAGACCCACCACTCTCTGTGTGAAAAAATTCCTTCTCATCTCGGTCCTAAAGGATTTCCCCCTTATCCTTAAGCTGTGACCCCTTGTCCTGGACCTCCCCAACATCGGGAACATAACTCAGCGGGTCAGGCAGCATCTGTGGAGAACATGGACAGGTGACGTTTCACAGAGTGCTGGAGTGACTCAGCGGGTCAGGCAGCATCTGTGGAGAACATGAACAGGTGACGTTTCACAGAGTGCTGGAGTAACTCAGCGGGTCAGGCAGCATCTGTGGAGAACATCATTGAAGCGCACAGAATATTGACAGGCCTGGATGGAGTGGATGTGGAGAGGATGTTTCCACTAGTGGGAGAGTCTAGGACCAGAGGGCACAGCCTCAGAATTAAAAGACGTCCCTTTCGGAATGAGATGAGGAGGAATTTCTTCGGTCAGTGGGTGGTGAATCTTTGCCACAGGAGGCCAAGTCTGTGGATATATTTTAAGGATGGATTCTTGATTAGTGCAGGTGTCAGGGATTACATAGAAACATAGACAATAGGAGCAGGAGGAGGCCATTCGGCCCTTCGAGCCAGTACCGACATTCATTGTGATCATGGCTGATCGTCCCCTATCAATAACCCGTGCCTGCCTTCTCCCCATATTTCATGCGTCCACTAGCCCCTAGAGCTCTACCTAACTCTCTCTTAAATCCATCCAGTGACTTGGCCTCCACCGCCCTCTGTGGCAGGGAATTCCACAAATTCACAACTCTCTGGGTGAAAACGTTTTTTTCTCAGCTCAGTCTAAAATTACCTCCCCTTTATTCTAAGACTGTGGCCCCTGGTTCTGGACTCGACCAACATTGGGAACTTTTTTCCTGTATCTAGCTTGTCCAGTCCTTTTATAATGTTATACATTTCTATAACTATGACTATGGTTGCTGTCTATATGGAGTTTGCACATTCGATTTGTATGATTATGGGGAGAAGGCAGGAGAATGGGGATAGGAGGGAGAGAGAGATCTTCTTCTTGCGTATGGCGTGCACAGCCTAAAGTTGTAGGACAACTAGTTCTATTTGATCTTATTTGATTGTGCACGTCGAGTTGATTGCATTCATCAAAACAGGGCGGACCACGCGAAGGTTGCAATCTCCCACCCTGGAGAGATAGATCAGTCATGATTCAATGGCGGGGTAGACTTGATGGGCCGAATGGCTTAATTCTACTCCTATCGCTTATGTCCTTATGACTGCTCATAGAAACATAGACAATAGGTGCAGGAGTAGGCCATTTGGCCCTTCGAGCCAGCACCGCCATTCAATGTGATCATGGCTGATCATCCAACTCAGTATCCCGTACCTGCCTTCTCTCCATACCCCCTGATCCCTTTAGCCACAAGGGCCACATCTAACTCCCTCTTCAATATAGCCAATGAACTGGCCTCAACTACCTTCTGTGGCAGAGAATTCCAGAGACTCGCCACTCTCTATGGAAAAAAAATGTTTTTCTCATCTTGGTCCTCAAAGATTTCCCCCTTATCCTTAAACTGTGTGACCCCTTGTTCTGGACCTCCCCAACGTCGGGAACAATCTTCCTGCATCTAGCCTGTCCAACCCCTTAAGAATTTTTAAAGTTTCTATAAGATCCCCCCTCAATCTTCTAAATTCTTGCAAGCCGAGTCTATGATGTCCGTCGGTGACGTTTCCGGGTTGGGACCCTTCCTCAGTCCTCGTTGTCTTGTTGCAGGTCCTGGCTGTGGAGGCCTGAGCTCGCCCTAATCAGCGACCGCCACGCCTCAGCCCACCGACGGCTCGGGGTCACCCCCTCACAAGATGCTCCTCGGCGACTTCGATCAAGATGGGGTGCCCAGCAGTCGGAATATTTATTTTTTTATACATTCATATTTATATGCACATCTGTATTTTGTTGCGGGGGGGGGGGGAGGTTTAGTTGTAGAGATACAGCGCGGAAACAGGCCCACCGAGTCCGCACCGACCAGCGACCCCCGCACACTAACACCATCCCACACACACACACACTAGGGACAATTTACAATGATACCAAGCTAATTGACCTACAAACCCGCACGTCTTTGGAGTGTGGGAGGAAACCGGAGCACCCGGAGCAAACCTACGCGGGTCACCGGGAGAACGTACAAACTCTGTACAGACAGCGCCCGTGGTCAGGATGGAACCCGGGTCTCTGGCGCTGTGAGGCAGCAACTCTACCGCTGCGCCACTGTATTCTTGTAAATTATTTCCCTTGTCGGAGAGCAAACTAAATGGCCATAAGGGCGGCATGGTGGCTCATCGGGTAGAGCTGCTGCCTCACAGTGCCAGAGACCCGGGTTCAATCCTAACCTCGGGCACTGTATGTGTGTGTGTGAGTTTGTTTGTCTATCTGTCTGTACATGTGTGTTTGTGTGTGTGTGCACGTGTGTTTGTGTGTGTCTGCGTGTTTGTGTGTGTGTGTGTGTTTCTGTGTGTGTTTGTTTGTCTATCTGTCTACGTGTGTGTGTGTGTGTTTGTCTGTATGTGTGTGAGTGCGGGTGCGCGTGTTTGTGTGTGTGTGTGTGTGTGTGCGCGCGCGTGTTTGTGTGTGTCTGCGTGTGCGTGTGTGTGTGTGTGCGCGCGTGTGCGTGTTTCTGTGTGTGTGCGTGTTTCTGTGCGTGTTTCTGTGCGTGTGTGTGTGTGTAGTTTCTACGTTCTCCCTGTGACCGCGTGGGTTTCCTCCGGGTACTCCGGTTTCCTATCACATCCCAAGGATGTGGTTTTTTTGGGGTAGATTGGCCCGCTGTAAATTGGCCAGAGCGTGTAGGGAAAAGTGGGACCACATCGAACTGATGTGAGCGGGTGATTGAAGGTCGGCACTCTCTCGCCTGTACTTGGGTCGGCTCGGTTTGGGCAGCGGGCAGAGCCACTGCCTCACGGCGCCAGGGACCCGGGATCCATCCCGACCTCGAGCTCTGCATGTATGTGTGCGCCGTCAACAACAGGCAAGGTCCTTGCTCGTGTCCTCGCAAGCCAACTTCGACCACTCTGCGGAGGTACTGCCAGATTGACTGCGTGGCTTCCGCCCAGCCAGAGGTACAGCAGACGTGATATTCACAGCACGCCAACTCCAGGAAAAATGCCGTGAACAAAGGCAACCTCTGTACATGGCCTTCATAGACCTGACAAAGGCTTTTGACCTAGTGTCGTTATGCAAGACAAGCTGCAGGGACAAGCAGTCACATTATGCTGCAAAGGTGGACAAAATTGCTGGAGAAACTCAGCGGGTGCGGCAGCATCTATGGAGCGAGGGAAATGGTCAACGTTTCTGTCCGAAACCCTTCTTCAGACTGATGCGGGGGGGGGGGGGGGGGGGGGGGGAGGAGAAGAAAGGAAGAGGAGGAGCCAGGGGGCTGACGGACAGCTGAGAAGGGGAGGAGACAGCAAGGACTACCGGAAATTGGAGGTCAATGTTAAGGCCACTGAGGTACTGACTGCACAAGCGGAATATGAGATGCTGCTCCTCCAGTTTCCGGTGGTCCTCACTCTGGCCATGGAGGAGGCCCAGGACAGAGAGGTCGGATTTGTAATGGGAGGGGGAGTTGAAGTGCTGAGCCACCGGTGTGATCAGGTTGGTTATTGCAAACTGAGCGGAGGTGTTGGGTGAACCGATCGCCAAGCCTACACTTTGTCTCACCGATGGAGAGCAGCTGACAGTAGATCCTAAGCTGTAAACAAAGCCATGAAGATGCTCAACTTCGTCCAATGAAACTTCCACCATGGTTCTAAATCTGTCCAAAAAAAATGAGTGCTAAATCATAGTCCAACCTCAGTGGGAGTATGTCTCCGCTGCTTGGAACCCCGGGTACCAGGAAAAATAAAGGTTCTTCAAAATGTTCAACCAAGAGCAGCCCGGTTTGTGTGCGACAACTTCAGACGACAATCCCGTGTTACCAAAATGCTCCCCGACTAAAACTGGAAGTCCCTTGAAACCAAACGGCTGATGCTCAGACTGACTACTCTTCACAAAATCATCAACTGGGACATCCAGCTCGATGCTGACTTAGACAATAGACAATAGGTGCAGGAGGAGGCCCTTCGAGTCAGCACCGCTATTCACTGTGATCATGGCTGATCATCCTCAATCAGTACCCCGTTCCTGCCTTCTCCCCATATCCCTTCACTCCTTTATCCTTCTGAGCTCTATCTAACTCTTTCTTGAAAATAATTCAGTGAATTGGCCTCCACTGTCTTCTGTGGCAGAGAATCCCACAGATTCACAACTCTGTGTGAAAAAAGATTTTCCTCATTGAAATGGCTTACCCCTTATTCTTAAACTGTGGCCCCTGGTTCTGGACTCCCCCAACATCGGGAACATGTTTCCTGCCTCCGGCGTGTCTTATACGTCAAAGAGAAAAACAACAGGATCCAGAAGAAGCCACAACAAGCGACTTGTAGTTCAACAACACGCATCTCTACTCCCAACATCCCGTCATTTTTCCCTGAAGCAACTTCCCTCTGGAATTCCCCCCCACAATCCTCTGTTGACATGCCCACCTACGCAACCTTCAAGACCTCCATCCAGGCCCATAGACCGCACAGCCCCACACAAGAGCAAGAGCCACTCTCGGCAACTTTCAGTACAGTCGCTGGTGGACTTTTCGGAAGTGATGACCACAAGGTACACGTCTCCCAAAACAGATCCTGTACTCTCAACTGAAGGTAGGTTGGTGGCATGTTGATTCCGGTTCTTTTACCCCCCCCTAGTCTGGGTCAGTAAAACACTGAATCGAATACTGTAGTCCAAACCCTTTAAAGTATAAAAAAGTATAAACCTATCCTTTATTGTCATTCAGACATTTCAGTCTGAACAAAATTGCTTACCTTGCAGTCATAACAGAGTATAAAATAGCAGAACACACACTTAACACAGTTTAACATCCACCACAGTGAGTCTACCAGGCACCTCCTCACTGTGATGGAAGGCAAAAGTCTTAAAGTCCTTGTCTCTTCCTTGCTTATTCTCCCAGTGCGTTGAGGCGATCCAGGGTTCCGGTGTTGGGCCCCCCGCTGGGTGATGGTAAATCCCGCGGCCGAATCCGAGCTCTGGGAACGGGCCGGTCCAAACTCCGCGGCCCGGGGCGGACGAAGCTGCCACCCTCCAGCCCAGCAGACGAAGCTGTTGCTGCGGGAGCTCCGGAGAATCTGTCTCCAACCTGGGACCTGCGAGCTCTCGACATTGTCGTCCACTGGGCCCGCGGCCGAAGCATCCGAGGCTCTAAAGTTGGGCCACCGCTGCCGCGCCACCACAGCTCCAAAGTCGGCCACCTTCGCGATGGTGAGTCCTGGCTCTACCCCCGGAGCCTCGAGGTCGGCCCCAGTTGGAGGCCGCCTGCTCCGCGATTAGGCCTCAGCGCAGACGGAGATACGACAAAGAAAAGGTCGCATCCCCCCGAAGGAAGAGACTAAAACAAGTCGTACCCATCCCTCCCTCCCCCCCCCCCCCCCCCCCCCCCCCCCCACGCATACACAACTAAAAATAAACTAAACAGGACAAAAGAAAACAAAAAAAAAGATGAGACAGACGGACTGCATGTGAGCCGCAGCTGCACGGGCAGCGCCGCCACTTCCGCAATTCACCGCGGGGTCGGCTTCATGCCCACTCACTCGAGCCCGCAGCAGCCCTGTGCAAACAGAACAGAAAGAAAGACGACCGACACGCCCCAACGGACCGATCCCCCGTCTATACAGATATACAGTGGCGGGAACGTACATAGGGAGGCAACCCTTTAGCCCAATCACAGATGCAGAACAAGCGTCAGTACATTGAAACAAAACAGAAACTTCTTCAGGGGCCCGGACTTGGTGGCCACCGGTGGGTCACGTAATTTTGACCCCAGCACCCGTGATGCCACCACCAAGTTTCACAGTCACCTCACATTCCCGAAGCACCCCCATTTCTGCATTTCACAGGCGAGCCCCCATCGACGGGACAACGAAACGCTTCAAGGACAACATCGCAAAACAGTCTGAAGAAACTGGGAGCACATTGCACGGACAGGCGCTCCTGGAGGAAATAGGTGCATGTCGCGAGACGGAGCTACGCCGTGTCGCAGAGACAAACCAACAGCACCGGAAGGAGAGGGAGAAGGGGACTCGACGACTACCAACCACCACCAGTCTCCACTGCCCACGTTGCACCAAGGTGTGCGGATCGCGGATCAGCCTCTACAGACATCTGCAGACCCACAAGTAGACGACCCTATGGAGAGGAGAGGACAGTCATACTCGTTTTCAGTGGCTGCTGATGATGATGGGGTAGAGTTTGCACGCTGGTCGGCGTGGACTAGGTGGGCTGAAGGGACTGTTTCTGCTCTGTATCTCTAAACTAAACTAATAAACTTTGATGTGGCACCTTAATAAACGTTTATTTGTCATAAGTCACAAAGCAGAGTTAGGCCATTCGGCCCAACAAGTCTACTCCACCATTCAATCATGGCTGATCTATCTCTCCCCCCTAACCCCATTCTCCTGCCTTCTCCCCATAACCCCTCACCCCCGTACTAATCAAGAACTAGTCAAACACCACTGTATAAATATCCATTAACTTGGCCATCACGGACGTCTGTGGCAATGAATTCCACAGATTCACCACCCTCTGACTGAAGAAAAGTCTTCTGGAGACAAAAAATGCTGGAGAAACTCAGCAGGTGAGGCAGCATCTATGGAGAAACGGAATAGGCGAAGAAACATCACCTATTCCTTCTCTCGATAGATGCTGCCTCACCCGCTGAGTTTCTCCAGCATTTTTTGTCTACCTTTGATTTTTCCAGCATCTGCGGTTCTTTCTGAAAGGAAACTCTTATGAGGCACATGCACCAATTTCTATTTATCTATGGTAGACAAGACTGCTGGAGAAACTCAGCGGGTGCGGCAGCATCTATGGAGCGATGGAAATAGGCAACGTTTAGGGCCAAAACCGCTTCTTCGGGCTCATGGGGGGGGGGGGGGGGGGGGGGAAGGAGAAAGGAAGCGGAGGAGCCAGAGGGAAGAGGGAGAGCTGAGTGGAGGAGACAGCAAGGGCTACTTGCAATTGGAGAAGTCAATGTTCATACCGCTGGGGTGTAAACTACCCAAGCGAAATATGAGGTGCTGCTCCTCCAATTTGCAGTGGCCCTCACTTTGGCCCCGGAGGAGGACCAGGACAGAAAGGTCGGATTTGGAATGGGAGGGTTCATTGAAATGCTGAGCCACAGGGAGATCAGGTTGGTTAGTGCGAACTGAGTGGTGGTGTCAGGCGAAATGATCTTGGTCTCACCGATGTAGAGCAGCTGACATCCAGAGCAGCGGATGCAATAGATGAGGTTGGAGGAGGTGCAGGTGAACCTCTGTCGCACCTGGAACGACTGCTTGGGTCCTTGAATGGAGTCAAGGGGGGAGGCAAAGCGACAAGGGTAGCATTTTCTGCGGTTGCAAGGGAAAGTACCAGGGGAGGGGGTGGTGCGGGTGGGAAGGGAAGAATTAACCAGGGAGTTACGGAGGGAGCGGTCTATAGTACACGATACATCTTCAAAGTACCCCTTCCGAATCTTTTACCCCGAGTAGGGGAATCAAAGACCAGAGGACATCGGTTTCAAAGTGAGAGGGGAAAGAATTAATAGGAATCTGAAGGGCAAATTTTCCACTCAGAGGATGGTGGGTGTATGGAACGAGCTGCTGGAGGAGGTGGATGAGGCTGGGACTAGAACAACCTTTAAAAGATAACTGGACAGGTAAATGGACAGGGAAGGATCTAACATTGGAAATAGGTGCTGGAGAAGGCCATTCGAACCTTCGAGCCAGCACCGCCATTCAATGTGATCATGGCTGACCATCCACAATCAGTACCCCGTTCCTGCTTTCTCCCCATATCCCTTGATTCCATTAGTCCCAAGAGCTTATTCTAACTCTCTTGAAAATATTCAGCGTATTGGCCTCCACTGCCTTCTGTGACAGAGAATTCCACAGATTCACAACTCTCTGGGTGAAGAAGTTCTTCCTCACCTCAGTTCTAAATGGCCCACCTCTTATTCTTAAAGTCCGAAATGGCCTCATAAGTGATAGGAGCAGAATTAGGCCATTCAGCCCATCAAGTCTACTCCGTCTTTCAGTCGTGGCTGATCTATCTCTCCCTCCTAACCCCATTCTCCTGCCTACTCCCCATAACCCCTGACACCCGCACTAATCATATTTTGTGTGCATCCCCATTATTTTGTTCATTTTCAGGTCAGAGGACCTGGGGAGAGAGAGAGGGGAAGAGAGAGGGGGAAAGCATCCAGAGAATCTGCCTCCACCGCCCTCTGAGGCAGACAGTTCCACAGACTCACCACTCTCTGGTGAGAAAAAGTGTTTCCTCGTCTCCGTTCTAAATGGCTTACCCCTTATTCTTAATCTGTGGCCCCTGGTTCTGGACTCCCCCAACATCGGGAACATGTTTCCTGCCTCTAGTGTGTCCAAGTACATAACAATCTTATATGTTTCAATGAGATCCCCTCTCATCCTTCTAAACTCCAGAGTGTACAAGCCCAGTTGCTCCATTCTATCAACATATGACAGTCCTACCATCCCGGGAATTAACATTGTAAACCTACGCTGCACTCCTCAATAGCAAGAATGTCCTTCCTGAAATTTGGAGACCAAAACTGCACATAATACTCCAGGTGTGGTCTCACTAGGGCTCTGTACAACTGCCGAAGGACCTCTTTGCTCCTATATTCAATTCCTCTTTTTATGAAGGCCAACATGCCATTCGCTTTCTTCACTGCCTGCTGTGCCTGCAAGCTTATTTTTATAGACTGATGTACAAGGACCCCCAGATCCTGTTGTACTTCCCCTTTTCCCAACTTGGTTTTCCCAACCATTTAGATAGTAATCTGCCTTCCTGTTTTTGCTACCAAAGTGGACAACCTCACATTTATCCGCATTAAACTTAATCTGCCATGCATCTGCCCACTCACCCAACCTGTCCAGGTCACCCTGCATTCTCATAGCAAACTCCTCATGGTTCGCACTGCCACCCAGGTTTGTGTCATCTGCAAATTTACTGATGTTACTTTGAATCCCTTCATCTAAATCATTGATGTATGTTGGAAATAGCTGTGGTCCCAGCACCGAGCCTTGCGGTACCCCACTAGTCACTGCCTGCCATTCTGAAAGTGACCCGTTGATCCCTACTCTTTGTTTCCTGTCGGCCAACCACTTCTCTATCCATGTCAGCACTCTACCTCCAATACAATGTGCCCTAACTTTGCCCACTAATCTCCTATGTGGGACCTTATCAAATGCTTTCTGAAAGTCCAGGTACACTACATCCACTGACTTTCCCTTGTCCATTTTCCTAGTTACATCTTCAAAAAATGCCAGGAGATTAGTCTAGCATGATTTTCCCTTCGTAAATCCATGCTGACTCGGACCGATCCTGTTACTGCTATCCAAATGTGCGGCTATCTCATCTTTTATAATTGACTCCAGCATCTTCCCCACCACCGATGTCAGGCTAACTGGTCTATAATTCCCTGTTTTCTCTCTCCCGCCTTTCTTAAAAAGTGGGATAACATTAGCTACCCTCCAATCCACAGGAACTGATCCTGAGTCTATAGAACACTGGAGAATGATCACCAATGCATCCACAATTTCTAGAGCCACCTCCTTAAGTACCCTGGGATGCAGACCATCAGGCCCTGGGGATTTATCAGCCTTCAGTCCCATCAGTCTATCCAACACCATTTCCTGCCTAATGTGGATTTCCTTCAGTTTCTCTCTCTCCCCAGATCCTCTGGCCACTACTATATCAGGAAGATTGTTTGTGTCCTCCTTAGTGAAGACGGATCCAAAGTACCACTTCAACTCATCTGCCATTTCCTGTTCCCCATAATAAATTCACCTTTTTCGGTCTTCAAGGGTCCAACTTTGGTCTTGACTAATTTTTTCCTCTTCACATACCTAAAGGAGCTTTTACTATCCTGCTTTATATTCTTGGCTAGCTTACCTTCGTACCTCATCTTTTCTCCCTGTATTGTCTTTTTGGTTGTCTTCTGTTGTTCTTTAAACATTACCCAATCCTCTTTAATTTTTATACTGTCCCTGACGTCCCTTGTCAGCCATGGTCATCCCTTTCTCCCCTTGGAATCTTTCTTCCTCCTAGGAATGAACTGATCCTGCACCTTCTGTATTATTCCTAGAAACACCTGCCATTGTTGTTCCACTGTCATCCCTGCTAGTGTATCTTTCCAGTCAACTTTGGCCAGCTCCTCCCTCATGGCCCCATAGTCCCCTTTATTCAACTGCAACACTGACACCTCTGATCTACAGGTGTTGCATCTCCTGTGGAGGTACCTGGGGAGGGGGTGGTTTGGGTGGGAAGGGATGAGTTGACCAGGGAGTTGCGGAGGGAACGGTCTCTGCGGAAGGCGGAAAGGGGTGGAGATGGGAAGATGTGGCCAGTGGTGGGATCCCGTTGGAGGCGGCGGAAATTTCGGAGGATTATGTGTTGTATGCGACGGCTGATGTGGTGGGAGGTGAGGACTAGGGGGACTCTGTCTCTGCTGTGACGAGGGGGAGGGGGAGAAAGGGCGGAGCTGCGGGGTACTGAGGAAATGTGAGTGAGGGCCTCATCTATGATGGGAGAGGAGAACCCCTGTTCCCTAAAGAATGAGAACATCTCCGATGTTCTAGTATGGAACACCTCATCGCGGGCGCAGATGCGGGATAGACGGAGGAATTGGGAGTCGGAGATAATCTTTGCAGGAAGACTATCTTTTAAATTTAAAAGAATGATGTCTGTATTCGAGGACATCCGCATGGTTGAACATACCTATTGTTTTCTATGAGAAGCCCCAGGTTAAGGGGATTACTGATAGAAGGATCTAAAATCATGAGAGGCTTAGGCAGGGTAGACTGTCAGAACCATTTTCCCAGGATGGAAAGAACCAATCTTCCGGCAACTGGTGTGCCTCACACAGTTACATAGATACATAGGCAATAGGTGCAGGAGGAGGCCATTCCGCCTTTCGAGCCAGCACCGCCATTCATTGTGATCATGGCTGATCGTCCCCAATCAATAACCCGTGCCTGCCTTCTCCCCATATCCCTTGACTCCACTAGCCCCTAGAGCTCTCTCTAACTCTCTCTTAAATCCATCCAGTGATTTGGCCTCCACTGCCCTCTGTGGCAGGGAATTCCACAAATTCACAACTCTCTGGGTGAAAAAGTTTTTTCTCACCTCAGTCTTAAATGGCCTCCCCTTTATTCTAAGACTGTGGTCCCTGGTTCTGGACTTGCCCAACATTGGGAACAATTTTCCTGCATCTAACATGTCCAGTCCTTTTATCCATATTACTAAAACTCTGATCTTGACTGCTGTTGGCCCACTGTGCTGCGACTTACGAGAGAACGCCGCCACCTACGGCCATCATTTTTGGCCACCTCGCTCAGAAACCCCCTCCGCCTTCCTGGCCCAGAGGATTTTTCCCATTGATGCAAAATGAGAGAGCTATTAATGTTTTTAAAAAATTCCCAATTCTCTCTGTTCTCTCTGCTGCCCCCGCTGGCGGCAAGGGGGAGGGCGGAGGGACTATAAAACCCGGAAGTGTCATGCCTCACTCAGTCTCTGCCAGACCCAGGAAGCGAGAGGGTCACGGCTCTCTGAGCTGCGAATAACACTGAACGGACGTCTACTCCACAGCGAGTCCCCTTGATGTGGCTGCTGCCCAATTGTTTGCCTCGCCTTTTTTAAAAAAAGTTTGTGTTCACAAAATGAATTTTGGTTGTCAGGTGGCTGCTTGCTGCCCAATTGTTCGCCTTGCCTTTTTTTCCAAAAGTTTGTGTTCAAAAAGTAAAAACTTAGTCTAGTAATTTTATATGTTTCTATAAGATATTCCCTCATCCTTCTAAACTCCAGTGAATACAAGCCTAGTCTTTTCAATCTTTCCTCATATGACAGTCCCGCCATCCCAGGGATCAATCTCGTGAACCTAAACTGCACTGCCTCAATCACAAAGATGTCCTTCCTCAAATTAGGAGACCAAAACTGTACGCAATACTCCAGGTGTGGTCTTACCAGAGCCCTATACAACTGCAGAAGAACCTCTTTACTCCTGTACTGAAATCCTCTTGTTATCCCTTGATTTCTCTAGCCCCAAAAGCTCTATCTAACTCTCTTTTGAATGTATCTAGTGAATTGGCCTCCACTGCCGTATGTGGCAGAGAATTCCACAAATTCACAACCCCTGGGTGATAAAGTTTTTCATCATCTCAGTTCTAAATGGCCTCCCCCTTATTCTTAAACTGTGGCCCCTGGTTCTGGACTCCCCCAACATCGGGAATATTTTTTTTGCATCTAGCGTGTCTAATCCCTTAATAATCTTAATATGATTTTATAAGATCCCTTCTCATTCTTCTAAACTCCAGTGAATACAAACCCAGTCACTCCATTCTTACATCATATGACAGTCCCGCCATCCCAGGAATTAACCTTGTGAACCTACGCTGCACTGCCTCAATATGTCCTTCCTTAAATGTCCTTCCTCAAATTAGGAGACCAAAACAGCACACAATACTCCAGGTGTGGTCTCACCAGAGCCCTGTACAACTGCAGAAGGACCTCTTTGCTCCTACACTCAACTCCTCTTGTTATGAAGGCCAACATGCCATTCGCTTTCTTCACTGCCTGCTGTACCTGCATGCTTACTTTCATTGACTGATGAACAAGGACCCCCAGGTCTCGTTGCACTTCCCCTTTTCCCAACTTGACACCATTCAGATAGTAATCTGCCTTCCTGCTCTTGCCACAAAAGTGGATAACCTCACATTTATCCACATTAAACTGCATCTGTCATATATCTGCCCACTCGCCCAACCTAGGTCGGGTGAGGCGGCC
Organism: Raja brachyura; assembly: GCA_963514005.1. The sequence goes on along the minus strand of CAUPSL010000668.1, from coordinate 119,551 downwards.
GATCTCGACCTCATCGGGACTTCCGCAGCCGATCGGCGGGTGGGATTTTCCCCCCTGCGGCCGGGGCTCTGGAACTCCAGCCCGGCTAGTGCCGGCAGGTCCGTTCTCGTAGCTGACTCTTGTGCTTCCCGATACCTTGCGGGGGCTGGTATCTTGTGCTCCCCGACGGCCCAGGCGGAATGTTCCGGAACCATTGGACTCCTCTCGGAGGCCAGGACCTCTGTTGGTCCGGCAACATGGATAATCCGGCAAGGCCCTGGAACCAAGGGTGACGGAAAATCGGTGGTGGAGCTGTACCAGAGTTTAAATAGATAACACCCGTAGCCAGGATCATGTAACCATATAACCATAGAACAATTACAGCACGGAAACAGGCCCTCTCAGCCCTTCCAGTCCGTGCCGACCATTTATTTTCCCCTAGTCCCATCTACCTGCACTCAGACCATACCCCTCCATTCCCTTCCCGTCCATATACCTATCCACTTTACTTTTAAATGTTAAAATCGATCCTGCCTCCACCACTTCTGCAGGAAGCTCATTCCACACAGCCACCACTCTCTGAGTAAAGAAGTTCCCCCTCTTGTTACCCCTAAACTTCTGTCCCTTAATTCTCATGTCATGCCCTCTTGTTTGAATCTTCCCTACCCTCAATGGGAAAAGCTTATCCACGTCAACTCTGTCTATCCCTTTCATCATTTTAAAGACCTCAATCAAGTCCCCCCTTGACCTTCTGCGCTCCAAAGAATAAAGACCAAACTTGTTCAACCTTTCTCTGTAACTTAGTTGCTGGAACCCAGGCAACATTCTAGTAAATCTCCTCTGTACTCTCTCTATTTTGTTGACATCCTTCCTATAATTAGGCGACCAAATCGAACCCGGGTCTCTGGCGCTGTAAGGCAGCAACGCTACCGGTGCTCCACCGTGCCACCCCGATCAATGTCAACATGCAGAGAAGATTTAGGAGGATGTTGCCAGGACTAGAGGGCCTGAGCTATAGGGAGAGGTTGAGTAGACTGGGTCTCTAACTGTTGGAGCGCAGGAGGATGAGGGGTTATCTTATAGAGGTGTATAAAATCATGAGAGGAATAGATCGGGTAGACGCACAGAGTCTCTTGCCCAGAGTAGGGGAATCGAGGACCAGAGGACACTGGTTCACGACGAAGGGGGAAAGATTTAATAGGAATCTGAGGGTTAGCTTTTCCATACAAAGGGTGGTGGGTGTATGGAACAAGCTGCCAGAGGAGGTAGTTGAGATATTTTAAGAAACAGTTAGACAGGTACATGGATAGGACAGATTTGGAGGGATATGGACAGGTGGGACTGGTGTAGCAGGAAGATGGGGGACTTGATAGAGGTCTTTAAAATGATGAGAGGGATAGACAAAGTTGATGTGGACAAGCTTTTCCCTTTGAGAATAGGGAAGATTCAAACAAGAGGACATGACTTTAGAATTAAGGGACAGAAGTTTAGGGGTAACATGAGGGGGAACTTCTTTACTCAGAGAGTGGTAGCGGTGTGGAATGAGCTTCCAGTGGAAGTGGTGGCGTCAGGTTCGTTGGTATCATTTAAAAATAAATTGGATAGGCATATGGATGAGAAGGGTATGGAGGGTTATGGTATGAGTGCAGGCAGGTGGGACTAAGGGAAAAAAGTTGTTCGGCACGGACTTGAAGGACCGAGATGGCCTGTTTCCGTGCTGTAATTGTTATATGGTTATGTGTGGGCAAGTTGGGCCTGTTCACACACTGTATGACTCTGGATGTGTGGTCCGTCCTTGACCTCCAGAGATGCTGCCTGACCTGCCGAGCTACTCCTGCACTTTGTGTTTTGTTATTGAGCGCAATTGTTTGCCTGCTAATCGGCCGATCAGATAACCAGTGGATGACCTAAGGGCTTCAGGGAAATCACGTGATGGACGATAAACCAGGGATCATTTGGCAATGAGGGGCAGTGTGGACAATCTGTGACCCTTCTTCTTCTTGCGTGGGGCGTGCACAGCCTAAAGTTGTTGGACAACTTGTTCTATTTGATCTTCCGTTTGTGCACGTCGAGTTGATTGCATTCGTCGAAACAGGGCGGACCACGTGAAGGTTGCAATCTTCCACCTCATCTGTGACCCTGAAGATCAAGCGCAGGCTCGGCGATCGTTTCACTGAACACCTCGGCTCAGTCCGCCAGTACCTGATCTCCCGGTTGCCAAACACTTTAACTCCCCCTCCCATTCCCACACTGACCTTTCTGTCCTGGGCCTCCTCCACTGCCAGAGTGAGGCCCAGATAGTATCGCCAACTTCCTCACTCCCAAATACGGGGCAAATCCCCGACGGAAATTCATTGAGCGACTGGGCCGTGTCTGGGTGAACGATGAGTTGGCCCGGGTGCTGGACTGCACACAAAGCCCAGCCGGCGGGCCAGCTGAGGAGGTTTGGCCCCGGGGGCCGCGCGCAAAGTCCGGCGCCCCGTCCAACTCGTGAACCGATGATCGGCCGTGAGAAGGAGGGGTGGTGGTGGTGCCGGCGGTAAGCGAAGGTCCGAAGGCCGGACAGCTGGCCGGGCTGCCGACCGACCGACCGACGGGGCCACGGGCGAGGCGCTGCTGCTGCTGCTGCTGCTGCTGCTGCACTCCATGGGCTGCACTACGTCGGGACGGGTGAGGCGGGGCCGGACGCGGCGCTCTGACCCGACAGTCCCCTCGACCCGAGTAGTAGCGGTCAAATACGGGACAAGGGCAGTCCCGTACGGGACAAACCAATTTAGCCCAATGCACGTACGGGATGTCCCGGCTAATACGGGACAGTCGGCAACCCTGGGCCCAGCGCTGATTTGAGGAACAGCACCTCATATTTGGCTTGGGCAGCTCACACCCCAGCGGTATGAACATTGACTTCTATAACTTCAAGTAGCCCTTGCTTTCCCTCTCTCTCCGTCTTCCCAGTTCCCCCACCAGTCTGACTGTCTCCGACTACACCTTATCTCTGTACCACCCACTCCTCTGACTCAGACTGAAGAAGGGTCTCGACCCGAAATGTCACCCATTCCTTCTCTCCAGAGATGCTGCCTGTCCCACTGAGTTACTCCAGCATCTTGTGTCTATCTTGTAGCCTCTATTGCGGCGTAGACTAGCGGATTAGAAGTGTGATGCAGAGTATCAGAGTAGAAGTCGGGATCGAACCCAGGTCTGTGGTGCCTTGCAGCGAATGCAGCGCCGGAGACCTGGGTTTGATCCCGACTACGGGCGCTGTCTGTGCGGAGTTTGCACGTTCTCCTCGTGACCTGCGTGGGTTTTCTCCGAGATCTTCGGTTTCCTCCCACACTCCAAAGACGTAAAGGTTTGTTGGTAAATTGGCTTGGTGTAAATGTAAAAATTGTGTGTAGGATAGTATTAATGTGCAGGGATAACTGGTGGGCGCGGACTCGGTGGGCCGAAGGGCCTGTTTCCACGCTATATCTCTAAACTAAACTAAACTAAAAGATGGTGAGGACGAGAGAACAGATTTAATTTGTGACAAGATACCAGAGAAGGCAAATTCACAAGTTCTAGGAGTAGAATTAGGCAATTCAGCCCATCGAGACCAATCCACCATTCAATCATGGTGATCCCTGTCTCCTGGTCCCATTCTCCTGCCTCCTCCACATATTGTGTACAGTTTTGGTCTCCTAATTTGAGGAAGGACATCCTTGTGATTGAGGCAGTGCAGCGTAGGTTCACGAGATTGATCCCTGGGATGGCGGGACTGTCATATGAGGAAAGATTGAAAAGACTTGGCTTGTATTCACTGGAGTTTAGAAGGATGAGGGGGAAATCTTATAGAAACATATAAAATTATAAAAGGACTGGACAAGCTAGATGCAGGAAAAATGTTCCCAATGTTGGGCGAGTCCAGAACCAGGGGCCACAGTCTTAGAATAAAGGGGAGGCCATTTAAGACTGAGGTGAGAAAAAACGTTTTCACCCAGAGAGTTGTGAATTTGTGGAATTCCCTGCCACAGAGGGCAGTGGAGGCCAAATCACTGGATGGATTTAAGAGAGAGTTGGATAGAGCTCTAGGGGCTAGTGGAGTCAAGGGATATGGGGAGAAGGCAGGCACGGGTTATTGATAGGGGACGATCAGCCATGATCATATTGAATGGCGGTGCTGGCTCCTGCACCTATTTTCTATGTTTCTATGTTTCTGACCCCTGACACCCATTCTAATCAAGAATTTGATTGAAATTTGAATCTGCTTTAGAAAGAATTGGGGCGAAGAGCCTGCTTCACAAGTTCACAAGTTCTAGGTGTAGAATTAGGCCCTTCGGCCCATCGAGTCTATTCCGCCATTCAGTCATCACAATCACAATATTCACAATCACAATAATACTTTATTAACCAAGTTGCCACATACAAGGAATTTGATTTGCCATACAGGCATGCAAATAAAAAGCAACAGAACACACAAAATACATTTTAACATAAACATCCACCACAGTGACTCCTCCACGTTCCTCACTGTGATGGAAGGTAAAAAAAAGTTCAATCTCTTCCCTTAGTTCTCCATGTCGGGGGCCTTGAGGCTCCGTTGACGGGACGGTCTTGACACCCGTAGCCGGTGGCGTTCTGGCCCTCCGCATCGAGGTTCCTGCATTGGGGGGGATATCAGCTCCCCCGCGCTGGACGATCGAACCTCACGTCGGGGCTGGTCGAACCTTCCGTGATGTTGGAGCTCCCGACTTGCCTCTCCCGAGACTGCGAGCTCTCGATGGTAAGTCTGCAGACAAGGGATCAGCTCCGATGTTGAGTCCACGTCCGGGGGTGAGGCCCAAAGTCAGTCTGAGGAGGCCTCCAGCTCCATCGATGTTAGGCCGCAGAGCCAATGGTGAACGCGATCCGAAAATTAATCGCATCTCCGGCAAGGTACGAAACTGAAACTCCCCCCCCCCCCCTACATAAAACATACTGGAGAACATTTACACAGGCTTTTGACACTAAAACACTAACAATAAAAACTTAAAAAAAGACAAAAAAACAGACTGTTGGCGGGGCTGCCAATCGTGCAGCGCCCCTAGTGGTCATGGCTGATCTCTGCCTCCTAATCCCATTTTCCTGCCTTCTCCCCATAACCCTTGACAACAGTTCCAATCAAGAACTGAAGAAGGGTCTCGACCCGAAACGTCACCCATTCCTTCTCTCCAGAGATGCTGCCTGTCCTGCTGAGTTACTCCAGCACTTTGTGTCTATCTTTTGGTGTTAAACCAGCATCTGCAGTTCCTTCCAGAGGACATGGGTTTAAGACAATAGACAATAGGTGCAGCAGTAGGCCATTCGGCCCTTCGAGCCAGCACCGCCATTCACTGTGATCGTGGCTGATCATCCACGATCAGTAAGGTGAAGGGGAAAAGATTTAATAGGAATCTGAGGGGTAACTTTTCCACACAGAGGGTGGTGGGTGTATGGAACAAGCTGCCAGAGGTGGTAGTTGAGGCTGGAACTATCCCAACGTTTAAGAAACAGTTAGACGGGTATATGGATAGTGGATAAATATAAAATTGCCCTTAGTGTGTGTAGGATAGTGTTAGTGTGCGGGGATCGCTGGTCGGCACGGACCCGGTGGGCTGAAGGGCCTGTTTCCGTGCTGGATCTCTGAAGTCCAAAGTAAATCTAGAACGTAAAGATAGACACAAAGAGCTGGAATAACTCGGCGGGACAGTATTCTGGGAGTATACGGAACTGGATGCACAGAGTCTCTTGCCCAGAGTCGGGGGAATCGAGGACCAGAGGACACAGGTTCAAGGTGAAGGGGAAAAGATTTAATAGGAATCTGAGGGGTAACTTTAAAAAAAAACTTTATTGTCATTCAGAATTATATCAGTAAATGCAATTCAAAACGGAATTTCGTTGCATTTGGCTCCACGTGCAACACAAAAATAACGGAAGGATAAAATGGATAAAAGGATAAATAGGCAATGGTGGCAGCCCATTTACATGGCATTCAGGAGTCTGATGGCTCGTGGGAAGAAGCTGTTGCAGAACCTTGATATTCTGCTCCTATGCTGCGATATCTTTTGCCCGAGGGCAGCAGAGTGAACAGTCCGTGATGGAGATGTGTGGGGTCTTTTATAATACTGCTGGCCTTAGACACGCAACGTTTGGTCGCAATATCCCCGATTGAGGGGAGAGAGGTCCCGATGATTTTTTCCGCTGTCCTCACCACTCTCTGCACGGACTTCCAGTCGGAGGCTCTACAGTCCCCAAACCAGACAGAGATACAGCTGGACAAAATACTCTCTATGGTGCCCCTGTAGAAAGTAGTGAGGATGGGATGGGGGAGATGAGCTCTTCTCATCCGGCGCAGAAAGTGCAACCGCTGCTGCGCTCTCTTAACTGTTGATGAGATGTTATTCGACCAGGTCAGACTGTTAGTGATCTGCACCCCCAGGAACTTTGTGCTACTGACCAGCTCCACATCGCTGTCATTGATGTGAAGTGGTGTGGGACTGTGCCGGTTTTTCCTGAAGTCGACGATGACCTCCTTTGTTTTTTCGACATTCAGGATCAGATTGTTTGTGATGCGCCAGTCCACCAGTTGTTTCACCTCCTCCCTGTAAGCCATCTCATTGTCGTCCCGGATGAGGCCCACCACTGTTGTGTCATCTGCGTACTTCATGATGTGGTTTGTACTAAACCTGGCACAACAGTCGTGGGTCATCAGGGTAAACAGCAGTGGACTCAGGACACAGCCCTGAGGGGAGCCGGTGCTCAGAGAGATGGTGTTAGAGGTGTTACTTCCTACCCTTTTTCCACACAAAGGGCGGTGGGTGTATGGAATGAGCTGCCAGAGGAGGTAGTTGAGGCTGGGACGATCCCAACGTTTAAGAAACAGTTAGACAGGCACATGATAGGGCAGGTTTGGAGGGATTTGGGCCAGACGCAGGCTGATGGGACTGGCGTAGCTGGGACATGTTGGCCGGTGTGGGCAAGTTGTTTCCACACTGTATCGCTCAATGACTCCAAACAAAACAGAGAAAGTCCATTTGTCAATGAGGTCCAGATTCTAAATGCCACGAGTGAATCAGTAACTTTGAATGGGTCGATAGCTGCCTGTTGATACATAGAGATGAGCTGGAGGCTTCCACAGATACATTGAGACAGCGAGGCTGGTTATCTTCATGTTCCAAGTGCGGCGTTTATCAAGAATGTGGCGGCTTCCTCTTCTCTCCTATCTGATCGTCTCAGTAGCTGGGCAAATACCTTCGTAAGTACAAGTACATCGCAATTCTTAAATGTACTTGAATTCGTACAGGCTAGATGCAGGAAAAATGTTCCCGATGTTGGGGGAGTCCAGAACCGGGGGGGTCACACAGTTTAAGAATAAGGGATTGAGAGGAGGAATAACTTTTTTCACCCAGAGAGTTGTGAATCTGTGGAATTCTCTGCCACAGAAGGCAGCGGAGGCCAATTCACTGGATGGTTTCAAGAGAGAGTTAGTTTCAGCTGCTTAGGGCTAACGGAATCAAGGGTTAGGTCTTTATTCTTTGGAGCGCAGAAGGTTACGGGGGGACTTGTTTGAGGTCTTTAAAATGATGAAAGGGATAGACAGAGTTGACGTGGATAAGCTTTCCCCATTGAGGGTAGGAAAGATTCAAACAAGAGGGCTTGACATGAGAATTAAGGGACAAAAGTTTAGGGGTAACATGAGGGGGAACTTCTTTACTCAGAGAGTGGTGGCTGTATGGAATGATCTTCCTGCAGAAGTGGTGGAGACAGGATCGATTTTAACATTTAAAAGTAAAGTGGATAGGTATATGGACGGGAAGGGAACGGAGGGGTATGGTCTGAGTGCAGATAGATGGGACTAGGGGAAAATAAATGGTCGGCACGGACTGGAAGGGCCGAGAAGGCCTGTTTCCGTGCTGTAATTGTTATATGGTTATATGGTTATATGGTTTATATGGATATGGGGAGAGAGCAGGAACGGTTTGGAGCAGGTACTGATTGTGGATGATCAGCCATGATCACATTGAATGGCATTGCTGGCTCAAAGGGCTGAATTGCCTACTCCTGTAGCTAGTTTCTATGTTTTCTGTGTTTCTAGATAGTGCTGGACTAACTTAGCGGGCCAGGCACCATCTCTGGAGAAGAAGGGTGGGTGATGATTCGGGTCCGACCCCCATTTCTACGGAGATAGTGCCTGACCCGCTGAGTTACTCCAGCACTTGGTAGCCAGCAGCGGTAGAGTTGCTGCCTCACAGCGCCACAGACCCGGGTTCGATCCTGACTACGGGTGCTGTCTGTACAGAGTTTGTACGCTCTCCCCGTGACCTGTGTGAGTTTTCTCCGAGATCTTCGGTTTCCTCCCACACTCCAGATTTGTAGGTTAATTGGCTCCTGTAAAATTGTAAATTGTCCCGAATGTGTAGGATAGTGTTAGTGTACAAGGTGATCACTGATCGGCGCGGACTCGGTGGGCCAAAGGACATGTGTCTACACCGTTTCTCTAAAGTCCAAAGTCTATCTTCGTTATATACCAGCATCTGCAGTTCCATTCTGTATTCTAGTGGTGTATAAGATCACGAGGGGAATAGATCACGGATATAAGACAAAATATTCAAACAATAAAATATCATTATACGCTGATGATGTACTTTTGTACATCACAAAGCCTCATATCACTATACCCAACATTTTAAATTGAATTGAGGATTTCGGTTCATTTTCAGGTCATAGAATAAACTGGAATAAAAGTGAAATCATGACAATAAAACCGAAAGATGCTACACATCTCGTACAATTTCCTTTTAAAATAGCTGTGGAAAAATGTAAATACTTGTGTATTGAAATTACTAGAAGATATCAAGACATGTTTAAAGCAAACTATAACCCTGTACTTAAGAAACTACATAATTTAATTAAATTCTGGAAAACGCTTCCGATGTCCTTAATAGGTCGAATAAACGCCATAAAAATGATTTTTCTACCACAAATTCTATACTTGTTCCAATCAATTCCACTAAATCTACCCAAAAAGTTTTTTTTTAAATTGGACTCAGATATAACAAATTTTGTTTGGGATTATAAGACCCATAGAATACAAAGACCACATCTGAATAAACCCAAAGTAGTAGGGGGATTAGCACTCCCTAATTTCATGTATTATTATTGGTCAGTAAATATTAGAAATATGATTCAATTGTTGGATAATTCTCTTCATCAACCAGAATGGATCAGTATGGAGAAAGAGGATTGCTCCCCCTTTAATATTGGTGCGATCCTTCTTTCACCAAAGACGGTGAATAATACAAACTACAACAAAAACCCAATTATACATAGTACAATTAGAATTTGGAAACAAATAAAATACAATTTAAAATTAAGAAACTTATCTCTCCTATCTCCTATTGCTAAAAACCCCCTGTTTAAACCCTCAATTATAGACAAAGCATTTATACGATGGGAAAGAGCAGGAATTAAAACTTTGGGAGATCTGTATGATAAGGGAAAATTATTATCATTTAAACAATTACAACTAAAATACAACCTGGGTAACAATCAGTATTTTAAATATTTCCAAATATGTGGTTATTTGAAAAAACATGCACATGAATTTCACAAAATGCCATTAGACTTACTAGATGAAGTAATGAATACAAAGGCGGAATCAGCAAATTTAATTTCACATAAATATAATATTATACTAAATGCAGTAATACAAATAACGGAAGGTATTAGAGGTGAATGGGAAAACAAACTAATGAAAGGTGGAAAGAATACTTATTAAATGTGCACAAATGCTCAATTAACGCAAGACACACTTTAATACAATTTAACATAATACACAGATTATACTACTCAAAAACTAAATTAAATAAATTTTCCCCTAACGTTTCACCAATTTGTGATAAATGCCAGTGTCAAGAAGCTACTATAGCGCACTCATTCATCTTTTGTACAAAAATTCAAAGGTTCTGGATTGAAATCTTTGAAATTTTCACAAAACTGTTTAAAATAAAAATGACACCAAAGCCAGAATGGATTATTTTCGGAATGATAGAAGGTAGTTCGGAATTAAATGTGTATCAAAATAATTTATTTGATTACGGCTTAATAATAGGAAAAAAACTAACCTTAAAATTTTGGAAAAATGCTCCTACACCAACATTAAATATGTGGATTTCAACTACGTTTGAAACACTACATCTGGAAGATATGAGACTCTGCCTGGAAGGAAAATTAGATCGCTTCTATCAGACGTGGTCTGCATTTGTCGAATTGCTACAAAGATAGGGTGCAGAAGTACCTCGGGCCTTGGTGGGGGGGGATGAAAAACTATCGAGTTGGTGGATTCCTTTTGCGTGATGTATATAACATAATAACTGGCTTTTTTACTTTTTTTTTCTTTTTCCTTTTCTTTGTTTAGGGTCTATCTTTTAACCCCCTTTTCTAATTCTTTGACCAAGGGTTTCTTCTCCCCTTTGGCACGCTCTTTCACTATCACAACTCTTCACATTTCACTCTCTTTCTCTCTATTCTTATTCTTTAAAAGCCATAAAATGATGGGGTACAATGATTGTAACAGTATATATGTGTACATTGATGTATTTACCTCCAAAAAAAAAAGGAATAGTCAGGGTAGATGCTTAGTGTCAAAAGGTCATGTCATAAGTGAAAGGAGCAGAATTAGGCCATTTGGCCCATCAAGTCTACTCCGCCATTCAATCACGGCTGATCTATCTCTCCCTCCTAACCCCATTCTCCTGCCTTCTCCCCATAAACCCTGACGCCCATACTAATCAAGAATCTATCTATCTCTGCCTTAAAAATAGCCTCCACAGCCTTCTGTGGCAATGAATCCCACAGATTCACCACCCTCTGACTAAAGAAATTCCTCCTCATCTTCCTAAAGGAACGTCCTTTAATTCTGAGGCTGTGACCTCTGGTCCTAGACTCTCCCACTAGTGGAAACATCCTCTCCACATCCACTCTATCCAGGCCTTTCACTATTCTGTAAGTTTCATTGAGGTCCCCCCCCCTAATTCTTCTGTCAAAAATACATTTTAACATAAACATCCACCACAGTGACTCCTCCACATTCCTCACTGTGACGGAAGGTGAAAAAAAGTTCAATCTCTTCCCTTCTTTGTTCTCCCGTGGACGGGAGCCTCGAGGCTTCCATTGACGGGACGATCTTGACTCCCGTAGCCCGCGGTCGGGCCCTCTGAGTCGGGGCAATCAGCCTCCTGCATCGGTGGGGAATCTCAGTTCCCACGCGCCGGGCGATCTGACCCTGGGTCGGGGCTGGTCAAACATTCTGCATCATTGGAGCTTCCCGACATCTATGTCCGCTCCCGAGAGTGCGAGCTCCTTGATGTTAAAGTCCGCAGGCCACGGTTGGAGCGTGGATCCCACGGCAAGGAATCGGCTCCGATGGTAAGTCCACGGCCCCGCGGTGGGGCTCAAAGTCAGTCCCGAGCAATGTCTCCAGCTCCATGATGTTAGGCTGCAGAGCGACGGGAGATACGATCCGGAAAACAATCGCATCTCCGGCAAGGTAAGAGACGGAAAAAGTTCCCCCCACCCACCCCCCACCCCCACAAAAAACAAACTAGTGAACATTAACACAAACTTTATAAACGCACTAAAAATAACAGACTGCTGGCGCGGCTGCCATCGTGCAGCGCCCCCTGGTGGTCCAGCTTGCCCTATTTCCATGCTGGACGACTCTGTAACTCCAAGTTGTACAATCCACTGAGTCCCTTCAGCCCAACTTGCCCGTGTTGGTGCTCATACGTTGGATTGCTTCTCAAGCAGAGTAATTCTACCTAAGCTAATTAACCGCCAACGTCTTTGGAGCGTGGGAGGAGACCGGAGCACCCGGAGGAGAACGGGGAGAACGTACAACTAGGGACAACACAAGGTCGGGATCGAACCCGTGTGTCTGGCTCCCTGAGGCCGCAACTCTACCGCTGCACCACCATGGCGTCCCGGGGGAAAGATTTAATAGGAACATGTCTTTAATTAAGAATAAGGGGTACGTCATTTAGTTTAGAATAAGGGGTCGGCCATTCAGGACTGAGATGAGGAAAAACTTTCACCTAGAGAGTTGTGAATCTGTGGAATTCTCTGCCACAGAAGGCAGTGGAGGCCAATTCTCTGGATATTTTGAAAAAAGAGAGTTACATTTAGCTCTTGGGGCTAACAGAATCAAGGGATATGGGGAGAAGGCAGGAACGGGGAACTGATTGTGGATGATCAGCCATGATCATATTGAATGGCGGTGCTGGATCGAAGGGCCGAATGGCCTGCACCTGCACCTATTTCCTATGTTTCTAGCTCTCCATGTAGTCACAGAGTTGTACAGCACGGAAACAGGCCCTTCGGCCCAACTTGCCCACACAGACGGAGATGCCCCATCCTGCACCAACATTCTATGTTTCTAACCTTAGGGGCAACGTTTTCCATGCAGAGGGTGGTGGGTGTATGGAACGAGCTGCCAGAGGAGGCAGTTGAGGCTGGGACTATCCCATCATTTAAAAGACGTTAGGACCTGTACGTGGATAGAAAAGGTCTATGGGCCAAACGCGGGCAGGTGGGACCTGTGTAGATGGGGCACCTTTGTCAGTATCGGCAAGTTGGGCTGAAGGGCCTGTTTTTGTGCTGCATCACTCTATATGTTGACATCTCAGACATTGCACGAGGTCGGGATTGGACCCAGGTCTCCGGCGCGCGAGGCAGTGGTTCTACCCGCTGCGCCACCGTGCCATCGCCCCGCCCGCCCCTCCCCCTCCTGTCTCTCGCGTTCTGTATTGAAGCTCATGAAGGTGTCTCATCAGGTACCTGATCACCTGCCCCAGTATCGTCCATGTCGGAGTTGCGGAGAGCGTGGGCATTCAGCTCCATGGTGCTGCTCAACCCGTCACTGTCAATGTCTACTTCTACGATATCATCAGATCCAAGGCATGTTCCAACGTCACCTCCTTCACCCTCAACGCCGGGAATGAGTACCGGGAGATCAAGACCATAACCGTGAGTGATAATAATAATAATAACTTATACGGTCTGTCCAAGTCAGTGGATATTTTTAAGGCAGTAATGAACTACACTGAACTGAACTACACTGAACTGAACCGAACCCAATCCAACTCAACCCAACTCTGACCCAACTCAAAACAACCCAACCCAACCCAACTCAATCCATCCCAACCCAACTCAAACCATCCCAACCCAACGCAACCCAACTCAAACAAACCCAACCCAACCCAACCCATCCCAACACAAACCAACCCAACACAACCCAACACAACACAACTCAAACCATCCCAACTCAACTCAACCCAACCCAACCCAACCCAACTCAACCCACTCCAACCGAACCAACACAACCCAACTCAAACCAACCCAACCCCAACCCAAACCCAACCCAACCCAATGCAACCCAAACCAATCCATCCCAACCCAACTCATCTCAACCCAATCCAACCCATACCAACTTCAACCCCTCCCCAACCCAACCCAACCCAACCCAACAAAACCCAACCCATCTCAACCCAACCCAACCCATACCAACTCAGACCCCTCCCCAACCCAACCCAACCTAACACAACCCAACCCAACCTAACTCAAACCAACCTAACCCAACCCAACTCATCCCAATCAAACCCAACCCAACCCAACCCAAACACAACCCAACTCAACTCCTTCCACAGATCTCCAAGAAGGTTGTGAAGGACCTGCAGCTGCGGAGACGCCGGCGCCAGTACGTGTACCTGGCGGTCGAGAGCCGGCAACTCTTCCATCGCCGTCGGATGGTGCCCCTCAAAATGTCCACCAAACGAGGCTACATTTTCATTCAGACGGACAAGCCCATGTACACTCCCGACCAGACTGGTGAGTGCTGCCGGTCTCTCAGTTTACGTTTACCGTCACACGCGCGCGGGCACAGTCTTGCCGCTGATTGGTCAGCTTCTCACTGTGCCTCGGTACACGTGACAATAAACTGATGACTATAACGCAACAGGGCGGCACCGTGGCACAGTGGTAGAGTTGCTGCCTCACAGCGACGGAGACCCAGGTTCCATCCCGACTACGGGCCCTGTCTGTGCGGAGTTTGTACGTTCTCCCCGTGACCTGCGCGGGTTTTCTCCGGGAGCTCCGATTTCCTCCCACACTCCAACGACGTACAGGCATGTTGGTAAATTGGCTTGGTGTAGGATAGTGTTAATATGCGGGAATCGCTAGTCGGAGCGGACACGTTGGGCCCAAGGGCCTGTTTCCGCGCTGTATCTCTAAACTAAGCGAAACTAAACTAAATGTGTAGGAAGGAACTGCAGATGCTGGTTTAAACCGAAGATGGACACAAAATGCTGGAGTAACTCAGCGGGACTGGCAGCATCTCTGGAGAGAAGGAATGGGCGACATTTCAGGTCGAGACCCTTCTTCAGACTGAAAGTCAAGGGAGAGGGGGACATAGAGAAATTGAAGGGTATCTCTGTGATTCCCTGTGACCGCGTGGGTTTCCTCCGGGTGCTCTGGTTTCCTCCCACATCCCAAAAGACGTGCGGGTTTGTAGGTTAAATGGCCCCTCTGTAAATTGCCCCCTAGTGTGTAGGGAGTGGATGGGAAAGTGGGATAAGGTGGAACTAGTGTGTGAACGGGCGAACGATGCTCGGTGTGGACTCGGCGGGCCGAAGGGCCTGTTTCCGTGCTGCATCGTTACGCTCGCACACACACACACACTCGCTCGCTCATTCTCACTCACGCTCTCACACTCACTCTCTCACGCACACGCACACAAACGCATGCACACCGCTGTTAGTGTGTACATGGGTATGCATGTGTGTTATATTGGAAAGTGTGAGTGTGACCACACAAGTGTGTGTGTGTGTGTGCATTGCACATGTGAGATACTTGTGTTTACGTCTGTGCAAATGTCTGTGTGTGTAACGCAGTATACTAATCTATTATTTTGTGTGCCCGTGTATGTCAATGTATATGCGTGTGTTTGTGATGCCTCTGTGAGCGTTTGTCGGCACTGGGCCTGTACTCGCTGGAGTTTTTAGAAGGATGAGGGGTGACCTCATTGAAACATACCGAATAAGGGAATCCCTGGACAGAGCGGATGTGGAGAGGATGTTCCCACCCGTGGGATTGCAGGACGTTCCTTTAGGAAGGAGATGAGAAGGGATTTCTTTACCCGGAGGGTGGTGAATCTGTGGAATTCTTGCCAGATTCTTGATTAGTGCGGGCGTCAGGGGTTACGGGGAGAAGGCAGGAGAATGGGGTTAGGAGGGAGAGATAGATCAGCCATGATTGAATGGCGGAGTAGACTTAGACACACAGAAACATAGACAATAGGTGCAGGAGGAGGCCATTCGGCCCTTCGAGCCAGCACCGCCATTCACTGTGATCACGGCTGATCGTCCGCTATCAATAACCCGTGCCTGCCTTCTCCCCATATCCCTTGACTCCACTAGCCCCTAGAGCTCTATCTAACTCTCTCTTAAATCCTTCCACTGCCCTCTGTGGCAGGGAATTCCACAAATTCACAACTCTCTGGGTGAAAATGTTTTTTCTCACCTCAGTCTTAAATGACCTCCCCTTTATTCTAAGACTGTGGCCCCTGGTTCTGGACTCGCCCAACATTGGGAACATTTTTCCTGCATCTAGCTTGTCCAGTCCTTTTATAATTGTCCATGTTTCTACCAGCATCTGCAGTTTGTCCCTACACAAGGGTTTGTAGGATAATTGGCTTTGGTGAAAAATGTGTAAATTGTAAATTCTCCCTGGTGTGTGGGATAGTGCTAGTGTTGGGGAAGGCTGGTCGGCATGGACTTTTATAATTTTATATGTTTCTATAAGATCCCCCCTCATCCTTCTAAACTCCAGTGAATACAAGCCTAGTCTTTTCAATCTTGATGGGCCGAATGGCCTGATTCTGCACTTGTGTATTATGGTCTTAAGATAAGAATGAATCAGAAAGGAGGATTTGGAACTAATTTCTGCTGACACACTTGCCCTGTTAATTACAGTTTTGTACCGAGTTTTCACACTGGACCACTACATGAGGCCCGTGAACGATGAACTGAAACTCTCATTGTTTGTGAGTAGCCTTTCTACCTTATTTCCGTTTAATTGAGTTGAGTTCAGTTCAGAGATACAGCGCGGAAACAGGCCCTTCGGCCCACCGAGTCCGTGCCGACCAGCGATCCCCGCACACTAACACTGTCCTACACACAGTCTTACATCCCTACCAAGCCAAGAAACCTGCAAACTTGCACGCCTTTGGAGTGCGGGAGGAAACCGGAGCACCCGGAGAAAACCCACGGGGAGAACGTGCAAACTCCGTACAGACAGCACCTGTAGTCGGGTTTGAACATGGGTCTCTGGCGCTTTGAGGCAGCAACTCTACCAAGTAGAGTTATGGAGTGCGGTATGGAGAGAAGGCAGGTACAGGATACTGAGTTGGATGATCAGCCATGATCATATTGAATGGCCGAATTGCCTACTCCTGCACCTATTTTCTATGTTACTATGTTTCTATGTATGTAGTTTCACTTAGTTTAGTTTCATTTGACAATAAACAATAGACAATAGGTGCAGGAGTAGGCCATTCGGCCCTTCGAGCCAGCACCACCATTCAATGTGATCATGGCTGATCATCCCCAATCAGTACCCCGTTCCTGCCTTCTCCCCATATCCCCTGACTCCGCTATTTTTAAGAGCCCTATCTAGCTCTCTCTTGAAAGCATCCAGAGAACCTGCCTCCACCGCCATCTGAGGCAGAGAATTACACAGACTCACCACTCTCTGTGAGAAAAAGTGTTTCCTCGTCTCCGTTCTAAATGGCTTACCCCTTATTCTTAAACATTTGGTATGGTGTGGTAATTTTATTTCTCATATTTGACCAATTTCTTTCCTGGGATAAGTGAAGTTCTATCGTATCATATCGTGCGTGTACCGAGGTACAGGGAAGTTCATATGTGTTTGCAAGTAGCACGATACATAAGCAATTAGATACATCTTAGATCAGCGTGGCAGATACAGTACAAGTGTGTAGCAGTAGCTCACTGAGACAGCGTAGGAAGGAACTGCAGATGCCGTTATAAACCGAAGATAGACACAAAGTGCTGGAGTAACTCAGCGGGTCAGGCAGCATCTCTGGAGTGAAGGAACGGGTGACGTTTCGGGTTGAGATCCTTCTTCAGATTTGTCAGTTTGGCATCATGTCCACGTCCCAGTTGTTGTAAGTGGAGGGATCTTGACCTGACCGTGAAGGCCCGTTGCCATGGCAGCGTTGCAGGGTCGGCCTGGCCAAGCGTGGCCGTGGTGTCCTCCGTCGCTGGTCCACCGCTGTAGGCCCCGTGCGGTCCACGTGCTCGGCCTCTTGGAGCGGCGCCCCGGCCAGTATATAGAAACATAGAAACATAGAAAATAGGTGCAGGAGTAGGCCATTCGGCCCTTCCAGCCTGCACCGCCATTCAATATGATCATGGCTGATCATCCAACTCAGTATCCCGTATCTGCCTTCTCTCCATACCCCCTGATCCCTTTAGCCACAAGGGCCACATCTAACTCCCTCTTAAATATAGCCAATGAACTGGCCTCAACTACCTTCTGTGGCAGAGAATTCCACAGATTCACCACTCTCTGTGTGAAAAATGATTTTCTCATCTCGGTCCAAAAAGACTTCCCCCTTATCCTTAAACTGTGACCCCTTGTCCTGGACTTCCCCAACTTCGGGAACAATCTTCCTGCATCTAGCCTGTCCAACCCCTTATAATATTCACGTGTACCGATGTACAGTGAAAAGATTTTTTATAGCGTCAAAGAGTGATACAGCGTGGAAACAGGCCCTTCAGCCCGTCTTGCCCACACCGGCCAACATACCCCATCTACACTAGTCCCACCTGCCCGCGTTTGGTCCATATCCCTCCAAACCTGTCCTATCCATGTACCTGTCAAACTGTTTCTTAAACGTTGGGATAGTCCCAGCCTCAACTACCTCCTCCGGCAGCTTGTTCCAAACACCCACCACCCTCTGCATGAAAAAGTTACCCCTCAGATTCCTATTAAATCTTTTCCCCTTCACCTTGAACCTGTGTCCTCTGGTCCTCGATTCCCCTACTCTGGGCAAGAGACTCTGTGCGTCTACCCGATCTATTCCTCTCATGATTTTATACATCTCTATAAGATCACCCCTCATCCTCCAGCGCTCCATGGAATAGAGACCCAGCCTGCTCAACCTCTCCCTGTAGCTCACACCCTCTAGTCCTGGCAACATCCTCGTTAATCTCCTCCGAACCCTTTCAAGCTTGACAATATCTTCCCTATAACATGGTGCCCAGAATGGGCTGGTCATGGTGGCGCATCTACCCGATGTATTCCTCTCATGATTTATACACATTTTGTTGCGTGCTATCCAGTCAGCGGAGATGTGCGGGTTTGCAGGTTAATCGACCCCTCTATAAATTGCCCCCTAGTGTGTAGTGAGTGGATGAGAAAGTGGGTGAATATAGAACTAGTGTGTGAACGGGTGATGGCTGGTTAGCACGGACTCGTTGGGCCGAAGGGCCTGTTTCCACGCTGTATGTCTGAACTAAACTAAACTCTAGACAGCTCCAACGTTGCCCTTAAATCTTCCGTAACTTGCCCCCAGTATGTTGGACAGAACTATTATGAATGGGCGATCACTGGTCAGCGCCAACTCTCCCCGTGGCCCGCGTGGGTTTCCTCCAGGATCTCCGGTTTCCTCACACACTCCAAAGACGTACAGATTTGTAGGCTAATTGGCTCGTCATCAATGTAAAACTGTCCCTAGTGTGCGTAGGATGGTGTTAGTGTGCGGGGATCGCTGGTCGGCGCGGACTCGGTGGGCCGAAGGGGCCTGTTTCCAAACTGTTTCTGAGTTTTAGTTCAGTTTAGTTTAGAAATACAGCGCGGAAACAGGCCCTTCGGCCCACCGAGTCCGTGCCGCCCAGCGATCCCCGCACACTAACACTATCCTACACACACTAGGGACAATTTACATTTATACAGAAGCAAATTAACCTACAACCCTGCATGTCTTTGGAGTGTGGGAGGAAACCGGAACATCTGCAGAAAACCCACGCAGGTCACGGGGAGAAGGTGCAAACTACACACAGACAGCGCCCGTAGTCATGATGGAACCCGGGTCTCTGGCACTGTGAGGCAGATACTCTACCGCTGCGCCAACATGCAGTGCTGCCTGTGTTTTTGTAGTGTGACCGATTAGGAAAAGGGGAGATGCAACGAGACCTGGGTGTCATGGTACACCAGTCATTGAAAGTAGGAATGCAGGTGCAGCAGGCAGTGGAGAAAGCGAATGGTATGTTAGCATTCATAGCAAAAGGATTTGAGTACAGGAGCAGGGAGGTTCTACTGCAGTTGTACAGGGTCTTGGTGAGACCACACCTGGAGTATTGCGTACAGTTTTGGTCTCCAAATCTGAGGAAAGACATTCTTGCCATAGAGGGGGTACAGAGAAGGTTCACCAGACTGATTCCTGGGATGGCAGGACTTCCATATAAAGAAAGACTGGATAGACTTGGCTTGTACTCGCTAGAATTTAGAAGATTGATGGGGGATCTTATAGAAACGTACAAAATTCTTAAGGGGTTGGACAGGCTAGATGCAGGAAGATTGTTCCCGATGATGGGGAAGTCCAGGACAAGGGGTCACAGTTTAAGGATAAGGGGGAAATCTTTTAGGACTGAGATGAGAAAAACATTTTTCACACAGAGAGTGGTGAATCTGTGGAACTCTCTGCCACAGAAGGTAGTTGAGGCCAGTTCATTGGCTATATTCAAGAGGGAGTTAGATGTGGCCCTTGTGGCTAAAGGGATCATGGGGTATGGAGAGAAGGTAGGTACAGGATACTGAGTTGGATGATCAGCCATGATCATATTGAAGGGTGGTGCAGGCTCGAAGGGCCGAATGGCCTACTCCTGCACCTATTGTCTATGTTTCTATGTTTCTATGTTAAGCTGCAAACTTTGTTGCCTCAGAATTCCAGAAACATGGAGCTCATGACATTTGAGCGGATGTCCGGGAATATCAAGCCCCATCGGACCAAACTCCCGGATAACGAGGAGTAAGTTGACCACCTATGCATGTCTTGGTTCTATAAAGTATTCAACGGCTCATTGAGTAGAGAGAGTAGGGCCCGCCTGTGCAGTTAAAGCAGTTACAAGGACAGGGAAAGACACATGATGCTGGAGTCACTCAGCGGGTCAGGCAGCATTATGTGCTGGCAGCATAAGTGATAGGAGCAGAATTAGGCCATTCGGCCCATCAAGTCTACTCATCAAGTCCACTTCACCTCCTCAGGCAGCATCTCTGGAGAACACGGACAGGTGACATGTCGGGTCAGGATCCTTCTTCAGGCTGATCGTAGCGTCTTAAGTGATAGGAGCAGAATTAGGCCATTCGGCCCATCAAGTCTACCCCGCCATTCAATCATGGCTGATCTATCTCTCCCTCCTAACCCCATTCTCCTGCCTTCTCCCCATAACCCCCGGCACCCGTACTAATCAAGAATCTATCTATCTCTGCCTTAAAAATATCCACTGACTTGTGGCCTCCACAGCCTTCTGTAGCAAAGAATTCCACAGATTCACCACCCTCTGACTAAAGAAATTCCTCCTCATCTTCTTACTAAAGGAACAACATCCTTTAATTCTGAGGCTGTGCCCTCTGGTCCTAGACTCTCCCACTAGTGGAAACATCCTCTCCACATCCACTCTATCCAGGCCTTTCACTATTCTGTACGTTTCAATGAGGCACCCCCTCATCCTTCTAAACTCCAGCGAATACAGGCCCAGTGCCGACAAACGCTCATCATAGGTTAACCCACTCATTCCTGGGATCGTTCTTGTAAACCTCCTCTGGACCCTCTCCATAGAAACATAGAAACATAGAAATAGGTGCAGGAGTCGGCCATTCGGCCCTTCAAGCCTGCACCGCCATTCAATATGATCATGGCTGATCATCCAACTCAGTATCCTGTACCTGCCTTCTCTCCATAGCTCCTGACTCCGCTATTTTTAAGAGCCCTATCTAGCCCTATCTCATCCAACTCAGTATCCTGTACCTGCCTTCTCTCCATACCCCCTGACCCCTTTAGCCACAAGGGCCACATCTAACTCCCTCTTAAATATAGCCAATGAACTGGCCTCAACTACCTTCTGTGGCAGACAATTCCACAGATTCACCACTCTCTGTGTGAAAAATGTTTTTCTCATCTCGGTCCTAAAGGAATT
The DNA here is from genome assembly GCA_963514005.1 of Raja brachyura. Next base: position 98,303 of record CAUPSL010000668.1, on the reverse strand, counting down.
CCCCCTTATCCTTAAACTGTGACCCCTTGAGCCAGAGCGAGCATCTCTGGGGAACATGGATAGGTGACGTTTCAGGGTCGCGACCGTTCAAAGGCCTTGCCTTCAGAGACGCTGGAAGTGACACAGTGGCGCAGCGGTACAATGGTAGGCTCACAGCGGCAGATCCCGACTACGGGTGCTGTCTGTACGGAGTTTGCACGTTCTCCCCGTGACTTGCGTGGGTTTTCTCCGAGATCTTCGGTTTCCTCCCACACTCCAAAGGCGTGCAGGTTTGTAGGTCAATTGGCTTGGTGTAAATTTAAATTGTCCCTAGTGTGTGTAGGATAGTGTTAGTGTGCGGGGATCGCTGGTCGGCGCGGACTCAATGGGCCGAAGGGCCTGTTTCCGTGCTGTTTCTGTAAACTAAAAACATAAAAAACGACGCATTTTTAGTTTAGGAAGGAACTGCAGATGCTGGTTTAAATCGAAGATAGACACAAAATGCTGGAGTAACTCAGCGGGACAGGCAGCATCTTCGGAGAGAAGGAACGGGCGACGTTTTGGTCGAGACCCTTCTTCAGACTGAGAGGGAGAGGGGGACACAGAGATAAGGAAGTGTAAGGTGTGAAAACAGGGCAAACGGGATGGAGATCCAGGAGAATGTGGAATAGGTCATTGTTAGTTGGGAGAAGGTGACAACAAAGCAAACCGAGGTAAAAATGTAGTTGGAGTCGGTCACACTGGTCGGAGAACTGGGAAGGGGAGGGATGTAGACAGAGAGAAGTTTTTAGTTTAGTTTGGATTAGTTTATTATTTAGTTCCAAGGTACAGGAAAAAGCTTTGTTGTTAGGTGCAAAACCAGTCAGCGGAAAGAATATACAGGGTGGGCTCGCCAACTTCCTCGCTCCCAAATACGGGACAAAAGGTCAAAATACGGGGCAAATTCCCGACGGCAACTCGTTGAGCGACTGGGCCGTGTCTGGGTGAATGATGAGTTGGCCCGGGTGCTGGACTGCACACAAAGCCCAGCCGGTGGGCCAGCTGAGGAGTTTTGGCCCCGGGTGCCGCCCGCCAAGTCCGGCGCCCCGTCCACCTCATGAACCGATGATTGGCCGTGAGAAGGAGGGGTGGTGGTGGTGGCGGCGGTAAGCGAAGGTCCGAAGGCCGGACAGCTGGCCGGGCTGCCGACTGACCGACCGACGGGGCCACGGGCGAGGCGCTGCTGCTGCTGCTGCTGCTGCTGCTGCACTCCATGGGCTGCACTACGTCGGGACGGGTGAGGCGGGGCCGGACGCGGCGCTCCGACCCGACAGTCCCCTCGACCCGAGTAGTAGCGGTCAAATACGGGACAAGGGCGGTCCCGTACGGGACAAACCAATTTAGCCCAATATACGTACGGGATGTCCCGGCTAATACAGGCCAGTTGGCAACACTAATACATGATTACATTAGAGCGTTTGGTTTTGTTTGCTGTCACGTGTACTAAAATTAAACGTGTTCCCTTTTGAGGCCCGGAATTTGGCGAATTGAAGCAGAATTTTCCGAAGCGCCCATGTCGAAAGCCACGGCACAATTTGAGGTGAAGGAGTTCGGTGAGTGTCTGGTGGGGGAGAGGGAGGGAGGGAGGGAGGGGGGAGAGAGGGGGAGAGGGGGAGAGGGAATGCAAGAGGTTGGGAGAATGGGGAGAGGGGGGAGGGAGGGGAGAGGGAGGGAGGGAGGGAGGGAGAGAGTGGGGAGGAAATGTAAGAGGTTGGGAGAATGGGGAGAGGGGGGAGGGAGGGGAGAGGGAGGGAGGGAGGGAGAGAGTGGGGAGGAAATGTAAGAGGTTGGGAGAATGGGGAGAGGGGGGAGGGAGGGGAGAGGGAGGGAGGGAGGGAGAGAGTGGGGAGGAAATGTAAGAGGTTGGGAGAATGGGGAGAGGGAGGGGAGAGAGAGGGAGGGAGGGAGAGAGGGGGAGAGGAAATGCAAGAGGTTGGGAGAATGGGGAGAGGGAGGGGAGAGAGGGGAGAGGGAGGGAGGAAATGCAAGAGGTTGGGAGAATGGGGAGAGGGAGGGGAGAGAGGGGAGAGGGAGGGAGGAAATGCAAGAGGTTGGGAGAATGGGGAGAGGGAGGGGAGAGAGGGGAGAGGGAGGGAGGAAATGCAAGAGGTTGGGAGAATGGGGAGGAGAGAGAGGGAGGGGGAGAGGGGAGAAGGAGGGAGGGGGAGATAGGGGGGAGGGAGGGTGGGAGGAGGGGGTGGGGTGGAGGGAGGGAGGGAGAGGGATGGAGGGGAAGAGAGGCAGAGGAAATGCAAGAGGATGTGAGAATGGGGAGAGGAAGGGGGGAAGGGGAGAGGGAACTAGGGGGAGAAAGGAGAGAGGGGGAGTGGCGGGAAGGAAGTGCAAGAGGCTGGGAGAATGGGAGGGGGGTGGGAGAGGAAGGGGGGGAGAGGGGGAGACGGTGAAGGAAATGCAAGAGATTGGGAGAATGGAGAGGGGGGGGGAGAGGGGCAAGGGGGGGGGACAGGAGAGAGGGTGGAGGAAATGCAAGAGATTGGGAGAATGGGGGGGAGAGGGAGGGAGGGGGGAGAGAGGAAAGGGAGGGAGTGGGGTAGGGAGGGTTTGAGGAGGGGGGGTGGGGGACAGGGAGGGAGGGGGAGAGGGGATGAGAGGAGGTGTAGGGGGAGGGTGGAGGGGGTGCAAGAGATTGTGAGAATGGGGGAGGAGAGAGAGGGAGGGGGGGTTGGGGAGAGAAGGAGGGAGAGGGGGGTTGAAGGGAGGGGGGAGGGAAGGGGAGAGGGGGGTTGAAGGAAAGAGGGAGAGGAGAGAGGGAGGGAGTGTGGGATGGAGGGTGGGAGAGAGGAGGAGCGAGGGGCAGGGAGATGGGTGGGTGAGAGATTGAGGGGGGGGGAGGGGGAGGGGGAGGGGGAGGGGGGAGGGAGTGTTTGTGGTGGGGGGATGGGGGAGAGGGAGGAGAGGGGGGAGGAAGTGCAAGAAGTTGGGAGGATGGGGGAGGGGGAGAAGGGGGGAGAGAAGGGAGGGGGGAGGAGGGGAGACAGGATTCTGCAGACACTGGAATCCAGTGCTTCAAGGTTCCTCCAGCCCTTTGCTTTTTGCTGTGGTGTGCCAGTCACAGTTTCAGACTAAAGGGCCTGTCCCACCAGCATGCAACTCCATGCGATGAGCGCGACCTAACGTGGTCGCTTGAGCCGTCTGGCGTCGCGGGGCCGGTCCCACTTCGATCGCCGGAGCCGTGCGGAATTGTGCGGATTTCGTCCCGACATCGCGCGGGGCTCCGAAAAACTGACCATGTTCAAAAATTCCGCGCGGCAACGGCTTGTCGGCTCGCAGTCGCCTCGTCACATTACACACCGCCCCGACATCGTGCCTCCGTGACTCTCTGTGTATGTGGCTCCGTGACCCTCTGTGTGTGTGTGCCTCTGTGCCCCTCTCTGTGTGCCCCTCTCTGTCCTGGCGAACTTACCTTAGACTTCGCTCCAAGTTCGCCTCACTTTGCGCCGCGTTGCGCTACTCACCCGACCTCCGCGCGGCCCCCGCTGCCTGTTTGGTCGCGCTTGCCGCATGCAGGCGCATGCTGGTGGGAACGGCCCTGTACAGGGGATCACCCGACCTCCGCGCGGCCCCCGCTTCTAGTTTGATCGCGCTCATCGCATGGAGTCGGATGCTGGTAGGACAGGCCCTTAAGGGGTCGGCCATGTAGGACTGAGATGAGGAAAAACGTTTCCACCCAGAGAGTTGTGAATCTGTGGAATTCTCTGCCGCAGAAGGCAGTGGAGGCCAATTCACTGGATGTTTTCAAGAGAGAGTTAGATTTAGCTCTTAGGGCTGACGGAATCAAGGGATATGGGGAGAAAGCAGGAACGGGGAACTGATTGTGGATGATCATATTGAATGGCGGTACTGGCTCGAAGGGCCGAATGGCCTTCCACTGCACCTATTTTTCTATGTTTCTACGTTTTTATTCCACGTCCAGGAATGTTATTTTTGCCTTTATTCCAGGGCAGCAGCTTATTTTTGCACGAACAACACCTTATCTACCAATCATAGACGTGACGTGTAAAAATACTTTGCCAGATAATCTGCAGCCTGTATATTTATTTGGGCTGCGTAAATATTTACTGCGTTATAAAAATGACCAGAGAACGGTGGTGCACTCTGGTGACCTCCCATTCACCATTACAGACGTTGGGAGGTCATGCTGCAGATGCAACTTGTAGGAAGGAACTGCAGATGCTGGTTTAAACCGAAGAAAGACACAAAATGCTGGAGTAACTCAGCGGGGACAGGCAGCATCTCTGGAGAGAAGGAACGGGTGACGTTTTGGGTCGAGACCCTTCTTCAAGGGTCAGGGATCAGGGATCAGGGAAACGAGAGATATAGACGGTGATGTGGAGTGATAAAGAACAATGAATGAAAGATATGCAAAAAAGTATCGATGATAAAGGAAACAGGCCATTGTAAGCTGTTTGCTGGGTGAGAACGAGAAGCTGGTGCGACTTGGGTGGGGGAGGGATGGAGAGAGAGGGAATGCCGGGGCTACCTGAAGTGAGAGAAATCAATATTCATACCACTGGGGTGTAAGCTGCCCAAGCAAATTAGAGGAGCAGCACCTCATATTGACTTGTCCAATTTCAGGTAGTCCCTGCTTTCTCCCTCCTTCCCCTCCCCTTCCCAGCTCCCCCACAGCCCAGTGTCTCCGTCTCTTTCTTTCTTCTTCCCGCCCCCCCCCCCCCCCACATCAGTCTGGTGAAGGGTCTCGACCCAAAACATCACCTATTCCTTCGCTCCATAGATGCTGCCTGTCCCGCTGAGTATCTCCAGCATTTATGTCCACAAGCAAAATATCAGATGCTTTATTTCACCCTACAAACAGCGAACAATGGCCTATTTCCTGGGATCAATTTTCTGGAGGCTTTCAAGAGAGAGTTAGGTACATCTCTTAAAGATAGCGGAGTCAGGGGATATGGGGAGAAAGCAGGAACGGGGTACTGATTGTGGATGATCAGCCATGATCACATTGAATGGCGGGGCTGGCTCGAAGGGCCGAATGGCCTCCTCCTGCACCTATTGTTTGTCGTCATTTTTTTTTGCATATCTTTCATTCATTGTTCGTTATCTCCCCACATCATCGTCTATATCTCTCGTTTCCCTGATCCCAGAACCAGTCTGAAGAAGGGTCCCAGGCCAGGAAGGTCAGTGTGGGAATGGGAGGGGGAGTTGAAGTGCTGAGCCACCGGGAGATCTTTCTTCTCAGTTCCTTCCACTAGTCTTACTGTCTCCGACTACATGCTATCTTTGTCCCGCCCCCCCCCACCCTCCCCCAACAGCAGTCTGAAGAAGGGACTCGACCCGAAACGTCGCCCATTCCTTCTCTCCACAGATGCTGCCTGACCCGCTGAGTTACTCCAGCATTTTGTGTCTGTCATCGGTTTAAAACCAGCATCTGCAGTTCCTTCCTACAACAAAGTTCTTGATTGGAGCGGGCGCCAAGGGTTACGGGGAGAAGGCAGGAAAATGGGATGAGGAGGGGGAAGGGGGAGATCAGCCATGATTGAATGGAGGATTGGGCTGGATGGGCCGAGTGGCCCTATTCTACTCCGAAAACCTGTGAGCCTGTGAACTGTGATACCGAGCAGCGGTGAATATTTCCTGCACCGGCAGGCGTGTAATCCTTCCTCTTCCAGTCCTGCCCAGGTTCGAAGTGAAAGTGCTAGCGACCGAGATGTTTTATCTGGTGACGAGGGAAAGATTTCAATTCACCGTCATGGCCACGTAAGTCCAAACCGTCCGCATGCCACTATCTTTTTTAGTTTTGAGACACAGTGCGGAAACAGGCCCTTCGGCCCACTGAGTCCGCGCCGACCAGCGATCCCCGATTTGGGGCGGTCACGGTGGCGCAGCGGTAGAGTTGTTGCCTTACAGCAAATGCAGCCTCGGGTTCGATCCCGACTACGGGTGCTGTCTGTACGGAGTTTGCACGTTCTTCCCGTGACCTGCGTGGGTTTTCTCTGAGATAATAACATATAACATATAACAATTACTGCACAGAAACAGGCCTTCTAGTCCGTGCCGACCATTTATTTTCCCCTAGTCCCATCTACCTGCACTCAGACCACACCCCTCCATTCCCTTCCCGTCTATATACCTATCCACTTTACTTTTAAATGTTAAAATCGATCCTGCCTCCACCACTTCTGCTGGAAGCTCATTCCACACAGCCACCACTCTCTGAGTAAAGAAGTTCCCCCTCATGTTACCCCTAAACTCCTGTCCCTTAATTCTCATGTCATGCCCTCTTGTTTGAATCTTCCCTACCCTCAATGGGAAAAGCTTATCCATGTCAACTCTGTCTATCCCTTTCATCATTTTAAAGACCTCAATCAAGTCCCCCCTTAACCTTCTGCGCTCCAAAGAATAAAGACCTAACTTGTTCAACCTTTCTCTGTAACTTAGTTGCTGGAACCCAGGCAACATTCTAGTAAATCTCCTCTGTACTCTCTCTATTTTGTTGACATCCTTCCTATAATTAGGCGACCAAAATTGTACACCATACTCCAGAATTGGTCTTACCAATGCCTTGTACAATTTTAACATTACTCCCCTACTCCTAAATTCAATGCTCTGATTTATAAAGGCCAGCACACCAAAAGCTTTCTTTACCACCCTATCTACATGCGATTCCACCTTCAGGGAACTATGCACAGTTATTCCTAGATCCCTCTGTTCCACAGCATTCCTCAATTCCCTACCATTTACCATGTACGTCCTATTTTGATTAGTCTTGCCAAGATGTAGCACCTCACACTTATCAGCATTAAACTCCATCTGCCATCTTTCAGCCCAATCTTCCAAATGGCCCAAATCTCTCTGTAGACTTTGAAAATCTACTTCATTATCCACAGCACCACCTATCTTAGTATCATCTGCATACTTACTTATCCAATTTTCCACCCCATCATCTAGATCATTGACGTACATGACAAACAACAGTGGAGCCAACACAGATCCCTGAGGCACCCCACTGGTCACCAGCTTCCACCCTGACAAACAGCCATCCACCATTACTCTCTGGCATCTCCCATTCAGCCACTGTTGAATCCATCTTGCTTCTCCGCCATTAACACCTAAAGATTGAACCTTCTTAACCAACCTTCCATGGGGAACCTTGTCAAAGGCCTTACTGAAATCCATATAGACAACATCCACTGCTTTACCCTCATCAATTTCCCTAGTAACCTCTTCAAAAAAAATTCAAGAAGGTTTGTCAAACATGACCTTCCAGGCACAAATCCATGTTGACTGTTCTTGATCAGACCCTGTTTATCCAGATGCTTATATATATTATCTCTAAGTATCCTTTCCATTAATTTGCCCACCACTGACGTCAAACTAACAGGTCTATAATTGCTAGGTTTATTTGTAGATCTTCGGTTTCCTCCCACACTCCAAAGACGTACAGGTTTGTAGGTTAATTGGCTTTGGTATAAGTGTAAATTGCCCCTGGTGTGTGTAGGATAGTGTGCGGGGATCGCTGGTCGGCGCGGACTCGGTGGGCCGAAGGGCCTGTTTCCATGCTGTATCTACTAGTCAAGTCAAAAGTCAAACAAACTTTATTGTCATTTAGAAATACATCAATATATGCAATCCCAAACGAAATTCCGTCACTAACTAAACTAAATTAAACTAACACTATCCTACACACACTAGGGACAATTTAACATTTACACCAATCCAATTAACCTGTAAGCCTGTACGTGTATGGAGTGTGGGAGGAAACCGGAGATCTTGGAGAATATTCTAGTAGAGCTTGAGCATGAGCATTGTGGGCCGAAGGGCCTGTTGCGGTGTTGTACCATTCGCTGTTCTCACAATGATAAACATAATCATACTTTATTAGCCAAGTATATTTTGCAACCTATGAGGAATCTGATTTGCCGTACGTACAGTCATATCAATAAAAAGCAACGGAACGCACAAAACACATTTAAACATAAACATCCACCACAGTGACTCCTCCACATTCCCCGCTGTGATGGTGTGAGAGTCTCCCAGACTTAAAGTATAAAATAATTCAAAAGATACAAGTCTTAAAAAAGTTATTTCACCATGATGGGAGAGAATGCATAAACCTGAGTGTACAGAAGCTCACTCCAACGCCTGCTGTTGTCCTCTATGAAAATACAAAGGAGTATACTTATACAGTCCAAAGCACATGTTAGTCATTTTCCATTAGATACATAAAATAATAGGGTTCATTTAATTGTGCATGGGATTTTGGGGAAGCAAACAGGAGCCTTTATAACAAGAGGAATCGAATATAGGAGCATAGAGGTCCTTCTGCAGTCGTACAGAGCCCTAGTGAGACCACACCTGGAGAATTGTGCGCAGTTTTGGTCCCCTAATTTGAGGAAGGGCATTCTTGCTATTGAGGGAGTGCAGCGTAGGTTGACAAGGTTAATTCCCGGGATGGCGGGACTGTCATATGCAGCTGGGCTTGTACACTCTGGAGTTTAGAAGGATGAGAGGGGATCTCATTGAAACATATAAGATTGTTAAGGGTTTGGTCACGCTAGAGGCAGGAAACATGTTCCCGATGTTGGGGGAGTCCAGAACCAGGGGTCACAGTTTAAGAATAAGGGGTAAGCCATTTAGAACGGAGATGAGGAAACACTTTTTCTCACAGAGAGTGGTGAGTCTGTGGAATTCTCTGCCTCAGAGGGCGGTGGAGGCAGGTTCTCTGGATGCTTTCAAGAGAGAGCTAGATAGGGCTCTTAAAGTTTGCGGAGTCAGGGGATATGGGGAGAAGGCAGGAACGGGGTACTGATTGGGGATGATCAGCCATGATCACATTGAATGGTGGTGCTGGCTCGAAGGGCCGAATGGCCTCCTCCAGCACCTATTGTCTATTGTCTATTGAGTGATTAAGGAGGACAAGCAGCTGCTACAGCAATAAGGCCCCGTTGTGTGATAAGGACGCTGGCCTTGACATTAGAATGTCTAAAAATCTGTCTTTCTCTACAGCCTCGAAGATCGAGCTGCAGAGTTACTGCAAAAGCCAGTTTTAAAATATACCAGCATCTTTGACTTAAAATGGCGATTACAGCTGAAATAAACTAAATAAAATGGCGGCTACTGCATTAACTCTTACAATGGAAGGAGAAAAAAAAGTTCGATCTCTTCCCGTCTTTGTTCTCCCGTGCTCATAGAAACATGGAAACATAGAAAATAGGTGCAGGAGTAGGCCATTCGGCCCTTCCAGCCTGCACCGCCATTCAATATGATCATGGCTGATCATCCAGCTCAGTATCCCGTACCTGCCTTCTCTCCATACCCCCTGATCCCCTTAGCCACAAGGGCCACATCTAACGCCCTCTTAAATATAGCCAACAAATTGGCCTCAACTACCCTCTGTGGCAGAGAATTCCACAGATTCACCACTCTCTGTGTGAAAAATGGTTTTCTCATCCAGTTCCTAAAAGTCTTCCCCCTTTCTCGAGCCTTCCGTTGACGGGACGATATTTGCTCCCGTAGCCGGCGGCGTTTGGGCCCTCCCTGCCGGGGTGATCAAGCTCCTGCATCGGGGGTGGGGGGGGGGGGGGGGTAATCTCAACTCACACGCACCGGGCAATCGGACCCCGGGTCAGGGCTGGTCGAAAACGTTCTGCGTCGTTTGGAGCTTCCGACATCTACGGTCTCTACGGAGATGCAACGAGAACCGGGTGTCATGGTACACCAGTCATTGAAAGTAGGCATGCAGGTGCAGCAGGCAGTGAAGAAAGCAAATGGTATGTTGGCATTCATAGTGAAAGGATTTGAGTATAGGAGCAGGGAGGTTCTACAGTGTCTTTGTGAGACCACACCTGGAGTATTGCTACAGTTTTGGTCTCCTAATCTGAGGAAAGACATTCTTGCCATAGAGGGAGTACAGAGAAGATTCACCAGACTGATTCCTGGGATGTCAGGACTGTCTTATGAAGAAAGACTGGATAGACTCGGTTTATACTCTCTAGAATTTAGGAGATTGAGATGGGATCTTATAGAAACTTACAAAATTCTTCAGGGGTTGGACAGGCTAGATGCAGGAAGATTGTTCCCGATGTTGGGGAAATCCAGAACAAGGGGTCACAGTCTAAATATAAGGGGGAATTCCTTTACGACCGAGATGAGGAAAACATTTTTCACACAGAGAGTGGTGAATCTGTGGAATTCTCTGCCACAGAAGGTAGTTGAGGCCAGTTCATTGGCTATATTTAAGAGGGAGTTAGATGTGGCCCTTGTGGCTAAAGGGATCAGGGGGTATGGAGAGAAGGCAGGTACGGGATACTGAGTTGGATGATCAGCCATGATCACATTGAATGGCGGTGCAAGCTCGAAGGGCCGAATGGTCTACTCCTGCACCTATTTTCTATGTTTCTATGTTCTTCATCTTCGATATTCTATGTTCTTAATCCCTGTTGAACATTCATCTTTCTAAGGCACACATATGGTGAGACATTTTTTGGAGAGGTGCACGTCAGGTATGGAATAATTCATGAGGATGACAGTTCGACACCGTCTTGGAAACTGGGAAATCATTTACGTGTGAGTATGTTATTTAAGAAGTGGCCCTTCGGCCCACCCAGTCCGTGCCGACCACACTAGCACTATCCTGCACACACTGGGGATAACTGAGTCTACTTCAGTTCAGTTTAGTTTATTGTCACGTGTACCGAGGTACAGTGAAAAGCTTTTTTGCTGCGTGCTAACCAGCCAGCGGAAAGACAATACATGATTACAATCGAGCCGTCCACAGTGTACAGATACACGATAATCTAATCTAATCTAATCTAATCTAAAGCCAGCAAAGTCTGATTGAGGGGAGACACAAAATGCTGGACGAACTCAGCGGGACAGGCAGCATCTCTGGAGAGAAGGAATGGGTGATGTTTTGGGTCCAGACCCTTCTTCAATCTGAGGGAGCAACTTTTTCACACAGAGCATTTGGTGCGTTTAAGATTTAATATGTACCTGAGGGGTAACTTTTCCACACAGAGGGTGGTGGGTGTATGGAACAAGCTGCCAGAGGAGGTAGTTGAAGCTGGGACTATCCCAACGTTTAAGAAACAGTTAGACAGGTACATGGATAGGACAGGTTTGGAGGGATATGGGCCAAGCGCAGGCAGGTGGGACTAGTGTAGCTGGGACATGTTGGTTGGTGTGGGCAAGTTGGGCCTCTTTCCACTTTGTGGCCCAATGACCGCGTAGCAGGCAGGTGGGACCAGCTTAGATCAGTTCAGCTCGATTGAGTTTATTGACACGTGTACCGTGGTACAGTGAAAAGCTTTTGTTGCGAGCTAACCAGCCAGCGGAAAGACAATACATGATTACAATCGAGCCGGCCACAGTGTACAGATACATGATAAGGGAATAACGTTCAGTGCAAGGTAACGTCAGTAAGGTCTGATCCAAGATAGTCCGAGGGTCATCAAAGAGGTAGATAGTAGTTCAGCACTGCTCTCTGGTTGGGGCATGTTTGTTGTTGCGGGGAATTTGGGCCGAAGGGCCTGTAAGACTCCACACGGTAAGACTCCATGAATGTGTGACTCTAATAACAGTCCGTAGAAGAGTCCCGACCCAAAACGTCACCTATCCATGTCACGGTGGCTCAGCGGTAGAGTTGCTGCCTCACAGCGCCGGAGACCCGGGTTCCATCCCGACTACGGGCGCTGTCTGTACGGAGTTTGCACGTTCTCCCCGTGACCCGCGTGGGTTTTCTCCAGGGGCTCCGGTTTCCTCCCACACTCCAAAGATGTACAGGTTTGTAGGTTAATTGGCTTGGTAAATGTAAAAATTGTCCCTAGTGTGTGGAGGATAGTGTTAGTGTGCGGGGATCGCTGGTCGGCACGGACACAGTGGGCCGAAGGGCCTGTTTCCGCGCTGGGTGTCTAAACTAAACTGAACTAACGTGATGCTAAAGATAGAAGGTAGATAAAAATGCTGGAGAAACTGAGCGGGTGAGGCAACATCTATGGAGCGAAGGAATAGGTGACGTTTCGGCTCGAGACCCTTCTTCACACTGATGTGACGGTAGGGGGGGGGGGGGATGGGAAGAAGAAAGGAAGAGGTGGAGACAGTGGGCTGTGGGGGAGCTGGGAAGGGGAGGGGAAGGAGGGAGAAAGCAGGGACTACCTGAAATTGGAGAAGTCAATGTTCATACCGCTGGGGTGTAAACTACCCAAGCGGAATATGAGGGGCTGCTCCTCCAATTTGCTGTGGGCCTCACTCTGGCCAAGGAGGAGGCCCAGGACAGAAAGGTCGGATTTGGAATGGGAGGGGGAGTTGAAGTGCTGAGCCACCGGGAGATCAGGCTGGTTTTTGCGAACTGAAGAGTCTGGAGGAAAATGCAAGGGTCCCTGGCACGCTTTATTCCGAACAGCTCCGTCACAGAGGACTCTGTGATTTACGGACTGTTCCCAGGGACACATTCGGAGACTGACATCGAGTGCTGCTGGAGGGTCATCAGCTCGGTGAAAGACGCTCTCTGATCTGCCCTAGCGTTGTTCACCACCCAGCAGAGCGAGATGTTCGTCGGGGAATGTTGCCGACTGGCCCACTGCAGACTGCAGGGGTACGTGCTGAGGGACGCACTGAAGCTCGGTGCAGCCAACGCCAAGGCTCGGTGGGGGAGGGCCACAGTCTAAGGTCCTTCTGCTGCTGGACATGGGGGGCACGGTATGGTGGAGACGCCCCTCAAAATAAGGGAAGGTATCCCACACCGGGGGGCCACATGAGTGGGACGGGTGGGGAATAGATTTGTGAAATTTGAGCAATGTATATAGACTGTATGGAACAATTTGTATAGCCTCCGAAAATGTCGGATGGATTTTCCGCAAAGTTCATGTGTTGTATATATTTATTACTTGAATAAAGTCTATTTTGAAATATAAAAAAAAAAGAAATGAGCAGAGGTGTTGGGCGAAGCGATCGCCAAGCCTGCGCTTGGTCTCACCGATGTAAAGCAGTTGACACCTGGAGCAGCGGATGCAGTAGATGAGGTTGGAGGAGGTGCAGGTGAACCTGGTCTAAAGATAGATTTGTCTGTCTCCTGGTTTCCAGATGTCACGAGGGAAGACCAGCTGGAAGATCTCCACTGAGGATCTTCTGCGCAAAGCCCAGCTTACATCTCGGAGTAGACTACTGGGACTGAATCTCTACCTGGCGGTGACTGTGGTGGAGTCTGGCAGTAAGTGGCCTGCTTGAAGGATCGGGGGGGTTGCATGCTGTTACCAAGTCGTTCCCACTGTCAATCGTTTCTGTCCCATGGGCCACAAGGTTTGGTTCACTTTAGGGATGCAGCGCGGAAACAGGCCCTTCGGCCCACCAGGTCCGCGCCGACCAGCGATCCCCGCACGCCAACACTATCCTAAACACACTTAGGGACAGTTTACAATCTTACCGGGGGCAATTGACCTACAAACCCGCACGCCTTTGGAGGGTGGGAGGAAACCGGGGCACCCGGAGAAAACCCACGCAGGTCACGGGGAGAACGTGCAAACTCCGCAAACTCCATGCCGTGCGGTCACGTGTTTCAGCGGCGTGCGGTCACAGTGGCGGTTGCGTGTCACGGGGACGTGTTGCGTGACAATGGCGTGTGACAGCGGCGGTCACGGCGGTGAGTCACTGGAACGCGTGTCTGGGACGCGCTTCGATGATGTGCGGCTGCGTATCACAGTGGGGCAGTGTTATGCCCCTGTCCTGAAACCTCTGGAGACTTTGCACCCCACCCAAGGTTTCCGTACTGGAAGGTAAGACCTTTTTTTCACCCAGTTTGATTCCACCAGGGAGGTCTTACCTTCCACTACCTGCAACCTCCGGCAACCACCTTCAACTAGCATCGCAACCGGCTTCCACTAAAAAATTACCCATTTTTAAAACGGCAGGAAACCTATTTTTAATCACGGCCGGTTTTGAATTTTTTGAAATAATCGCCAGAACATAGAAGAAGCGGAAACCACTTTCGACCATTAGGGAGACTGACAAAAACCTCAGGGAACCTCCGGGAACCGCACGGAAACCTTGGGTGGGGCGCAAAGTCTCCAGAGGTTTCCGTTCAGGTTTCCTAAGTGGGACACACAGGGGCTTAAGGTTCTCGCACGTGGCTGCGTGTCGCTAATTGTGCCCCGACACGCTCTGACCCATGACCCCTCTCTCTCTCTCTCTCTCTCCGTCCTCTCCACAGGTGACGTGATGGAACAGGTGGAAGTGAGAAGCATCAAGTTTGTCTCCTCACCCTACGTGCTGGACCTGTCCAAAACCGCCCGCCATTTCATCCCTGGCGCACCCTTCCACATCCTGGTAAGTCACTGGGTCATTTAGTTTCACTTTTAGTGTTTAGTTTTAGAGATGCAGCGCGGAAACAGGCCCTTCGGCCCGCAGAGTCCGTGCCGACCAACGATCCCCGCGCACTTACTGGTGGAAACCTTCTGTGTCTTTCGGAGCTTCCCGACATCGGTCTCAACCCGAGACTGCGAGCTCCTCGATGGGGAAATCCGCAGGCCGGGGCTGGAGCGTGGATCCCACGGCAAGGGATCGGCTCCAATGGTAAGTCCACGGCCCCGCAGTGGGGCTCAAAGTCAGTCTCGAGCAATGTCTCCAGCTCCATCGATGGTAGGCTGCAGAGCGACCGGAGATACGATCCGGAAAACAATCGCATCTCCGGCAAGATAAGACACGGAAAAAAAGTTCCCCCGACCCCCCTCCCCCACATAAAACAAACTACAGAACATTAACACAAACTTTTAAAACGCACTAAAAATAACAAAAAAATTCGGAAAAGACAGACAGACTGTTGGAGGGGCTGCCCATATCTCTTGTCTCCTTCTCCCCTGACCAGTCTGAAGAAGGGTCTCGACCTGAAACGTCACCCATCCCTTCCCTCCAGAGATGCTGCCTGTCCCGCTGAGTTACTCCAGCATTTTGTGTCTGTGTTTGGTGGACAAACCAGCGTCTGCAGCAAAGATCCTATAGCGGAGCAAGATGGTCCACTCGACGAAAAGGGAGGGAATGGACGGGAAGGGAATGGAGGGGTATGGTCTGAGTGCAGGTAGATGGGACTAGGGGAAAATAAATGGTCGGCACGGACTGGAAGGGCCGAGAAGGCCTGTTTCCGTGCTGTAATTGTTATATGGTTATAAAAAGACGTAGCACGGTCATGGGCAGATTCGTGGGTAATTTTCGGCCCCATTTCCGTAACCGGCTTCCGTCTCCGCACCAAAGATCCCGTAGCGGAGCAAAGATAACTAGTGCGGAGACGGAAGCCGGTTACGGAAACATCCTCGTAAAAATAAAAGTCCTTTGGTAAAAATCTTCTTCTCATTTTCAGAATTATAATTTATTAACACAAACTGTTCCCCCGCAACGTTGATGACACTGTGGGCCGGGTCGGGTCGGGTCGGGTCGGGTTACTGAAATGGATGAAACAAAGGCCCACGTTCCGCTCCGTTGCGTACTACACGTCAGCCCGTTGCATTTAGCAGGAGTGGTCTATCTTGCTCCACGATAGGATCTTTGATCTGCAGGACAAATCAAAATAGGACGTACATGGTAAATGGTAGTGAATTGAAGAATACAGTTGAACAGAGGGATCTGGGAATAACCGTGCATAGTTCCTTGAAGGTGGAATCTCATATAGATAGGGTGGTAAAGAAAGCTTTTGGTATGCTGGCCTTTATAAATCAGAGCATTGAATATAGTAGTAGGGAAGTAATGTTAAAATTGTACAAGGCATTGGTGAGACCAAATCTGGAGTATGGTGTACAATTTTGGTCGCCCAATTATAGGAAGGATGTCAACAAAATAGAGAGGGTACAGAGGAGATTTACTAGAATGTTGCCTGGGTTTCAACAGCTAAGTTACAGAGATAGGTTGAATAAGTTAGGTCTTTATTCTCTGGAGTGCAGAAGGTTAAGGGGGGACTTGATAGAGGTCTTTAAAATGATGAGAGGGATAGACAGAGTTGATGTGGACAAGCTTTTCCCTTTGAGAATAGGGAAGATTCAAACAATAGGACATGACTTTAGAATTAAGGGACAGAAGTTTAGGGGTAACATGAGGGGGAACTTCTTTACTCAGAGAGTGGTAGCGGTGTGGAATGAGCTTCCAGTGGAAGTGGTGGCGGCAGGTTCGTTGGTATCATTTAAAAATAAATTGGTTAGGCATATGGATGAGAAGGGTATGGAGGGTTATGGTATGAGTGCAGGCAGGTGGGACTAAGGGAAAAAAGTTGTTCGGCATGGACTTGAAGGGCCGAGATGGCCTGTTTCCGTGCTGTAATTGTTATATGGTTATATGTTATATGGTTATAGTTCCTTCCGACGTGCTCATAGATTGTTGAAACCTGTTTGTGTGTTCCTCGTTACTAGGCAAGCGTGAGCTATCCGGACGGTACGCCGGCCGTTAGTGTCCCCGTGAAGCTTGAGGAAGGACCAGCGGTGGAGACCGATCAGCGCGGATTTGCGATAATTGAGCGAGACATCCCAGCCAACACAAACATTCTCAGCCTGAAGGTATCGCCAACACACCGGTCCTTGCCAGATGAACTTTAGTCTAGTTTACAGATACAGCACGGAAACAGGCCCTTTGACCCACCGTGTCCGCGCCGACCAGCGATCCCCGCACATTAACACTATCCTACACACACTGGGGACAATTTACACTTACCCCAAGCCAATTAGCCAACAAACCTGCACGTCTTTGGAGTGTGGGAGGAAACCGAAGATCTCGGAGAAAACCCACGCAGGTCACGGGGAGAACGTGCAAACTCCGTACAGACAGCGCCCGCAGTCGGGATCGAACCCCGGTCTCCGGCGCTGCAGTCACTGTAAGGCAGCAACTCTACCGCTGCGCCATCGTAACATGAGAGGAATTGATCGGGCAGGGGGCGGTTGAGTAGGCTGGGTTTCTATTCCTTGGAGAGCAGGAGGATGAGGGGTGATCTTACAGAGGGGTTCAAAATCATGAGGGCAATAGATAGATCGGGAAGACGCAAAATGCTGGAGTAACTCAGCGGGACAGGCAGCATCTCTGGAGAGAAGGGATGGGCAACGTTTCGGGTCGAGACCCTTCCTCAGACTGATGTCAGGGGAGTGGGCGGTACAGAGATAGAATGTAGTCGGAGGCAGTGAGACTGGTCGGAGAACTGGGGAGGGGAGGGGATGGAGAGAGAGGGAAAGCAAGGGCTATTTGAAGTTAGAGAAGTCAATGTTTTGGAGACTGGCAGGACTATTGCAACGTTTTTCCACACAAAGGGTGGTGGGTGCATGGAAACATAGAAACACAGAAACATAGACAATAGGTGCAGGAGTAGGCCATTCGGCCCTTCGAGCCTGCACCGCCATTCAATGTGATCATGGCTGATCATCCAACTCAGTATCCCGTACCTGCCTTCTCTCCATACCCCCTGATCCCTTTAGCCACAAGAGCCACATCCAACTCCCTCTTGAATATAGCCAATGAACTGGCCTCAATGACCTTCTGTGGCAGAGAATTCCAGAGACTCACCACTCTCTGTGTAAAGAATGTTTTCCTCATCTCGGTCCTAAAGGAATTCCCCCTTATCCTTAGACTGTGACCCCTTGTTCTGGACTTTCCCAACATCGGGAACAATCTTCCTGCATCTAGCCTGTCCAACCCCTTAAGAATTTTGTAAGTTTCTATAAGATCCCCCCTCAATATTCTAAATTCCAGTGAGTACAAGCCGAGTCTATCCAGTCTTTCTTCATATGAAAGTCCCTTGTGGATCAAGCTGCCAGAGGAGGTAGTTGAGGCTGGGACTATCCCAACGTTTAAGAAACAGTTAGACAGGTACATGGCTAGGACAGGTTTGGAGGGATATGGGCCAAGCACAGGCAGGTGGGACTAGTGTACCTGGGACATGTTGGCCAGTGTGGGCAAGTTGGGCTGAAGGGCCTGTTTCCACACTGTATCACTCTGTGACTCTATGAATCTAAGTGAGTGGGGGTAGCACGGTGGCGCACCGGTAGAGTCGCTGCCTCACAGCGCCAGAGACCCGGGTTCCATCCCGACTACGGGTGCTGTCTGTACAGAGTTTGCACCTTTCAAAGAGCTAGTCAATATCTTCTCCACTGTACGTGTGTCAACATTCAGGGAGCATTCGGCAAAATGCCTCTTCAGAGAAGTAGAGAGGGTCGGCAAACTTTTTCTACGTCAATGAGTTCGTCCCCTTTTGACCTAATCCCACGATTCTCTTGCCCAGAGTAGGGGAATCGAGGACCAGATGACAGAGGTTTAAGGTGAGGGGGCAAAGATTTAATAGGAATCCGAGGGGTAACTTTTTCACACAAAGGGTGGTGGGTGTATGGAACGAGCTGCCGGAGGAGGCAGTTGCGGCTGGGACTATCCCAACGTTTAAAAGACAGGAGTTTGCACGTTCTCCCCGTGACCCGCGTGGGTTTTCTCCGGGTGCTCCGGTTTCCGCCCACACTCCAAAGACGTGCGGGTTTGTAGGTTCATTGGCTTGGTATAAGTGCAAAATTGTCCCCAGTGTGTGTAGGATAGTGCTAGTGTGCGGGGATCGCTGGTCGGCGCGGACTCGGTGGGCCGAAGGGCCTGTTCCCACGTTGTATCCCTAAAGTCTACATTTAAAGTCTAAATTAATGAGGAGACAAGGACTTGCTTGCTTTATATTCCTCTCAAGGTCTAATTTAATCTTTTGAAACTTTACCAATCTTACCAAGAATCGTAGAGCGCTAACAGCGTTTCCACTTTGACGTAAATTACCCGTAATTATGGTTCCGGGCCCGCTGGAAGTTTTGGGGAAAAAAATTGCGACCATCCGCACCTGCGCAGTTGGGGGAAGCCGATGACGCTGTAGCGACGCAGAATGACGCTGTCTCTCCCTGCGTGCGCTATGAGCCCGGGCGTGTTCAGATCTCCATTTGCACTCCACACAATCACCTCGATGGGGGGGAGGAGGGAGAGAGAGGTGGACCGAGGGGGAGGGGGAAGCGGGGGGGGGGGGGGGGAGAAAGGGGGATTATCTTTAGTGAGATTTCAAAATTAAGGTAGGTTTTAGAGCAATTATATTTTCTCCTCCATATGAATAATATCAAACAATTGGAACTGCTTTCTTTATCTTGATAACAATACTGAAAAATATGTATTCCATAGTTTGCGACTTTCATTT
This sequence comes from Raja brachyura, assembly GCA_963514005.1. Next base: position 79,141 of record CAUPSL010000668.1, on the reverse strand, counting down.
TGCATCATATTTTTAATGTGCACACACTAATACAGTCGAACAGTAACAGGCAATCAAATCAAAACACAAAATAGTAAAAAAAAGGTTTTATTTACTGCAAAAACTTACTGTATTTTATTTGCAGTGTTTGCATGCTCCTTTATAACATGCCTCACATGAGGAAAACCCTAGGGCCTCTCTTCATGTAACTCAGGCCCTGCATCCACTACAATCAGTCTGAAGAAGGGTCCCGACCCGAAACGTAACCTATCCATGCTCTCCAGAGATGCTGCCTGACCCGCAGTGTTACTCCAGCACTCTGCGTCTGTTTCAGTTCAGTTCAGTTTAGTTTATTGTCACGCGTCGAGGTGATCGAGGCTCCCGATGTTGAATCCCCCCACCGGGCGATGGAAGATCCTGTGCCCGTTTTTAAGCCGCGCCGGGCGATGAAAGGCCCCGCAAACGGGCCGATTGAAGCCCCATGATTCGGGGCGGACGAAGCTGCTGTTGCTGGAGTTCGGAGTCGGCCACCAACCAGGTCAGCTCCCGATGTTACAGTCCACAGGGCCCACGGCCGAAGCCTCGTGTGTGTGTGCGCGTGCGCGGCCACCAAGAAATTGTGTGTTCTCCCCATGTTTTGATAGCGATTTCTGCCCCTGCAGTGTACAGATACATGATAAGGGAATAACGTTTAGTGCAAGGTAAATGCAGCAAAGTCCGATCAAAGATAGTCCAATATCTTTAGTACCGAGGGTCACCAATGAGGCAGATAGTAGTTCAGGACTGCACTCTGGTTGTGGTAGGATGGTTCAGTTGCCTGATAACAGCTGGGAAGAAACTCAGTCTGAAGTATCTTCTCGACCTGAAACTTTGCCGCACCATTCTCCAGAGATGCTGCCGGACCCGCTGAGTTACTCCAGCTCTTTTTGTCTGAGGTACGTATGACCCCCCCCCCCCCCCCCCCGTTTAATCCTTCTGAAGAGGGCTCGGTCTGTGAGAGTCTTCTAGAAAGCTGGTGAGGAGGAATTTCTTTAGTCAGAGGGTGGTGGATCTGTGGAACTCATTGCCACAGAGGGCTGTGGAGGCCAAGTTGGTGGATTTTTTAAGGCAGAGATAGACAAATTCTTGATTAGAACCGGTGTCCCCAATCCTATCCACTCGTCACTTTAATTTCATGTTTCATGTATTTTTTCAGGGATTAATTCCTGGGATGACGGGACTGTCATATGTTGATAGAATGGAGCGGCTGGGCTTGAATACACTGGAATTCTTATTCTCCCCACTGGAGAGGGGATCTTATTGAAACATATAAGATTATTGAGGGATTGGACACGCTAGAGGCAGGAAACATGTTCCCGATGTTGGGGGAGTCCAGAACCAGGGGCCACAGTTTAAGAATAAGGGGTAAGCCATTTAGAACGGAGACGAGGAAACACTTTTTCACCCAGATAGTTGTGGATCTGTGGAATTCTCTGCCTCATGAGGCCAATTCACTGGATACTTTCAAGAAAGAGTTAGGTAGAGCTCTTACAGATGGTGGAGTCAAGGGATATGGGGAGAAGGCAGGAACGGGGCACTGATTGTGGATGATCAGCCATGATCACAGTGAATGGTGGTGCAGGCTCGAAGGGCCGAATGGCCTACTCCTGCACCTATTGTCTATTGTCTGTTTTGTGTTTTTATGGCCATTGGCCGATCAATTTCCCTCCTGGGATAAATAAAATTTGATCGTATTGTACCATCATACCGTGTCAAGGGTTATGGGGAGAAGGCAGGAAAATTAGATCAGGAGACAGATCAGCCATGATTGAATGGCGGAGTGGACTCGATGGTCTGATTTAGGGAAAGGATGGGTGACGTTTCGGGTCGGGATCTTTCTTCAGACTGATCTCTTGAGACAGAAGTTTCAGTCTGAGGAAGAGTCTCGACACCCATTCCTTCTCTCCAGAGATGCTGCCTGTCCCGCTGAGTTACTCCAGCACTTTGTGTCTATCTTCGGTGTAAACCAGCATCTGCAGTTCCTTCCTATGAACTAGATTGTGTGTTTACTCACACACATGCGCAACAAACATGTACGTAGAGAACAACATAGACACAGGCACGATCACAACCTCACTTAGGTGAACGCAACACTAATTTGAGGAAGGACATTCTTGCTATTGAGGGAGTGCAGCGTAGGTTTACAAGGTTAATTCCCGGGGTGGCGGGACTGTCAATGCTGAGAGAATGGAGCAGCTGGGCTTGTACACTCTGGAGTTTAGAAGGATGAGAGGGGATCTTATTGAAATGTATAAGATTGTTAGGGGTTACACAAAAGGCTGGAGAAACTCAGTGGGTGCAGCAGCATCTAAGGAGCGAAGGAGATAGGCGACGTTTCGGGTCGAGACCCTTCTTCAGACTGCTGGAGTCGAAAGATTGTTAAAGGTTTGGACAGGCTAGAGGCAGGAAACATGTTCCCGATGTTGGGGGAGTCCAGAACCAGGGGCCACAGTTTTAGGATAAGGGGTAAGCCATTTAGAACGGAGACGAGAAAACACTTTTTCACCCAGAGAGTGGTGAGTCTGTGGAATTCTCTGCCTCAGAGGGCGGTGGAGGCCGGTTCTCTGGATGCTTTCAAGAGAGAGCTAGATAGGGCTCTTAAAGATAGCGGAGTCAGGGGATATGGGGAGAAGGCAGGAACGGGGTACTGATTGGGGATGATCAGCCATGATCGCATTGAATGGCGGTGCAGGCTCGAAGGCCTACTCCTGTACCTATTTTCTATTGTATATTAACACAACAGGGCGACACGGTGGTGCAGCAGTAGAGTTGCTGCCTCACAGCGCCAGAGACCCGGGTTCGATCCTGACTACGGGCGCTGTCTGTACGGAGTTTGCACGTTCTCCCCGTGACCCGCGTGGGTTTTCTCTGGGAGCTCCCGAAAGGCCGAATTCTGCTCCTAGATCTTGTGATCTGACTTGCGTCTGAAGAAGGGTCTCGGCCCGAAACGTCGCCCATTCCTTCTCTCCACAGATGCCGCCTGTCCCGCCGAGTTACTCCGGCCTTTTGTGTCCCTCTTCGGTTCAAACCAGCGTCTGCCGTTGCTTCCTGCACCCTACGACTTGTGAACTCGTGTCTTTGTTCAGGTGATCGCTGGAGAGGGGAGCGAAGGGCGTGAGGCGAGTATAACGGCCGTGATCTACCACTCACCCAGCCAGAGTTATCTCCACATCCAAGCCCCCCGCACGATGGTGAAGGTGGGGGAACGGCTGGACATCGAGTTCCGAGCCATCGCCCAGGGAGACGGAGAGAAGGTCGATCATATCTACTACATTGTGAGTACACCCTCTCTCCACACACACACACACACACACACACACACACACAGCTCCGGTAGCAGGGGTTACGGGGACAAGGCAGGAGAATGGGCTTCAGATAGATCAGCCAGGATTGAATGCCAGAGTAGACTTGATGAGCCGAATGGCCTAATTCTGCTCCTATCACTTTGTGACCTTATGAAACAGGCCCTTTCAGATCACTGTTGTGCCCCTGTCCCACTTAGGAAACCTGAACGGAAACCTCTGGAGACTTTGCGCCCCACCCAAGGTTTCCGTGCGGTTCCCGGAGGTTCCCGGAGGTTTATATCAGTCTCCCTAATGGTCGAAAGTGGTTTCCGCTTCTTCTATGTTCCAGCGATGATTTCAAAAAATTCAAAACCGGCCATGACTAAAAATAGGTTGCCTGCCGTTTTAAAAAATGGGTAATTTTTTAGTTGAAGCCGGTTGCGATGCTAGTTGAAGGTGGTTGCCGGAGGTTCCAGGTAGTGGAAGGTAAGACCTCCCTGGTGGAATCAAACTGGGTGAAAAAAAGGTCTTACCTTCCACTACCTGCAACCTGCGCCAACCACCTTCAACTAGCATCGCAACCGGCTTCCACTAAAAAATTACCCATTTTTAAAACGGCAACCTATTTTTAGTCGCGGCTGGTTTTGAATTTTTTAAAATCATCGCCAGAACATAGAAGAAGCGGAAACCACTTTCGACCATTAGGGAGACTGACAAAAACCTCCGGGAACCTCCGGGAACCGCACGGAAACCTTGGGTGGGGCGCAAAGTCTCCAGAAGTTTCCGTTCAGGTTTCCTAAGTGGGACAGGGGCATTAAACTGTGAAATTCATGAGGGGGGACCTCATTGAAATTTACTGAATAGTGAAAGACCTGGATAGAGTGGATGTGGAGAGGATGCTTCCACTGGTGGGAGAGTCTAGGACCAGAGGGCACAGCCTCAGAATTAAAGGACGTTCTATTAGGAAGGAGATGAGGAGGAATTTCTTTAGCCAGAGGGTGGTGAATCTGTGATCCCCGCACAATTCTTGATTAGTACGGGTGTCAGGGGTTATGGGGAGAAGGCAGGAGAATGGGGTTAGGAGGGAGAGATAGATCAGCCATGATTGAATGGCGGAGTGGATTTGATGGGCCGAATGGCCTAATTCTGCTCCTAGAACTTGTGACCTCCAGCGTTTTGTGTCCAACTTCGAGAGTTTAATGATGAGAATGTGATGAGAATGCCCGATGGTATTAACAACTGACATTAGGCTGCCTCCCCTCCCCTCCCCTCTTCCCCCGTCCTCCCTCTCCTCTCCCCTCCTCTCCCCTCCCCTCCCCTCCTCTCCTCTCCTCTCTCATCCTCTCCCCTCCCCTTCCCTCCTCTCCCCTCCCCTCCCCTCCTCTCCTCTCCCCTCCTCTCCTCTCCCCTCCGCTCCCCTCCCCTCCTCTCTTCCACTCCCCTCTCCTCTCTCCTCCTCTCCCCTCCCCTCCTCTCCTCCCCTCTCCTCTCTTCTCCTCTCCTCTCCCCTTCTCTCCTCCCCTCCTCACCTCTCCTCTCCTCTCCCCTCCTTCCTCTCCTCTCCTCTCCCATCCTCTCCACACATCTCCCCTCCCCTCCTCTCCCCTCCCCTCCTCTCCTCCCCTCTCCTCTCCCCTCCCCTCCCCTCCCCTCCTCTCCCCTCTGCCTTCCCCTCCCCTCCCCTCCCTCCTCTCCTCATCTCTCCTCTCCTCTCCTCCCCTCTCCCCTCCACTCCTCTCCTCTTCCCTCCCTTCCCCTCCCCTCCCCTCCTCTCCCCCCTCCCCTCTCCTCCCCTCCCCCCCCTCTCCCAGGTTACGAGTAAAGGCCGTATCGTCCGGGCTGAGAGGTTGGTGAAGGGTGATCCCACCAGGCTGCAGCTCCCGGTGGTCCAGGACATGATCCCGACGTTCCGGCTCCTCGCCTACTACTACACCCGCTCCGGCGGCAAGGATGAGATTGTGGCTAACTCGGTGTGGGTCGACGTGGAGGACAAGTGCCATGGACGGGTGAGAAACCCGCTCTGCAAGCGCAAAGCGCAGCGTTAAAAAAGACCCAGGGTGCTGGAGTAACTGGGCAGCTCAGGCAGCATCTCCGGAGATGCTCCGCCTCCCCCCTCATGCATGTCCACTTTCCCATCCACACCCCACACACTAGTTCGGGGAACTATCTCTACTGGGCCTGTCCCACTTACGCGACTTTTTCAGCGACTGCCGTCAGCCGTCATAGTTCGTTGCAGGTCGCCGAAAATTTGTTGAAAATCCAGCGGCGACCAGAACAAGGTACGGCTCTTTGGGCGACTACTCACAACCACACAAGGCTCACCCCGCGACATGTCGCCAGGGTGCCGGCTGTATGGTCGTCTCCTCAGTCGCCCAAAGAGTCTTTCTGGTCGCCGCTGGATTTTCAACACGTTGGCAATTTTCGGCGACCTGCAACAACCTATGACGACTGCCGGCAGTCGCTGAAAAAGTCGCGTAAGTGGGGGTACTACTCTGAAGAAGGGTCTCGACCCGAAACATCACCAATTCCTTCTCTCCAGAGACGCTGCCTGTCCCACTGAGTTACTCCAGCATTTTGTGTCTATCTTTCTTTTAAAATCTTTTTATAATTTGTTTTCAAAAGCAAAAAACAACAACAACAACAAAATAATGATAAACATAACAATGATATTGATACACAGGGATCAGCGTTACATTAATAACAGGTATAACCTTAATATGAGTCCAGTGTCAACATACACATTGAGTATAAACCTCTATGTGAATATAGTTAAATGTTTAAAAAATGACGTCTATATAAAAAGAAAAAAAGAAAAAGAGAGAAAAAAGAGAAAAACAAAACCCTTACTAAAACCCTCACTCTATAAGATTTAGTTTATAACCAGAACAACTACTAAATTGATTAAGTAGTGCTACTATTTTAGGAATAGATTTCTCTGGGTTAGAGATGAATTTTAACAGATCATCTGCATAAAGAGATAGCTTATGTGTCTTATTCTCACGACAATACCAAAAATATTAGGGGATTCCCTAATAGCGGTGGCCAAAGGTTCCAAAGCGATATCAAACGTTAAAGGACTTAAAGGACAACCCTGTATAGTACCTCGAAAGAGCCTGAAAAAAAGTGTATCTCTGATTATTGGTAAGTACAGAAGCCTGAGGTATATGATATGTCAGCTTGATCCACGAAATACATTTTGGACCAATCTTAAATTTTTCAAGTGCATTGAATAAGTATTCCCATTCTACTCTATCAAATGCCTTCTCAGCTTCAAGTGAAATGGCACATTCTGGAGTTGTATTTGGCGGTGTATATACGATATTAATTAATCTCCTATCGTTAAAGTATGAGTAACGAATTTTAATAAAACCTGTCTGATCTTCCGAAATAATTTGCGGTAAAATATTTTCCAATCTCATAGCTAATATTTTGGAAAGAATTGTGTAATCTACATTTAACAGTGATATAGGTCTATATGATGTCACTTCAGTAGGGTCTTTATCTTTTTTAACAATTAAATAAATAGAAGCTTCATAAAACGATTGTAGTAATATATTCATTAAAAAGGCTTCTTTTAAATCCTTGCATAGCCAGGGGGACAGTTAACTTGAAAAATACTTTAAAAATTCCACTGTAAACCCATCTAAACCGGGAGCTTTACCAGAATTCATCGAAATAATTGGTTTCTGTATTTCTTCCTCCGTGATGGGTTCATCTAACAACAGACTCATTATGTGGTCAATTTGGCAAGTTCAGTTTCTTTAAAAACTCATGCATTATATTGGAATCAGTAGGAAATTTTGATTAGTATAGGGAGCTATAAAATTCCTGAAAGGATTTATTAATTTCATCCTGATCTACTGTCAATGTACCATCCTGTTTAGTCACTTTAATAATCTGACACAGCTTTCAACTGATTAGCGAGTAATTTGCCAGATTTTTATATAAAATTGACTTTTGTTTTTTTTCTTTTTATTTTTTAAGAGAAGCTGAAAAGATTGAAATAGAAAGGAGAAAGTAAAGAAAAGAAAAGAGAGATTAGGAGAGATCGACCTATTTCGTATTTTTGCCCATCCGTCACCCGGTTCTAAACCATTTAATTTCTAAGGTTTTTGGTTTTAAGTAGCTGATTCTCAATTGGTGAGACTAAGAAAAAATCAAATCTCATTTGAAGTTCAATTCCATGTTTATAGAGCTCTAAAGTAGCAGCTTTTGAATATTTGTTATCAATTTCTTTAATCTCGTCAGCCAATATACGTATTTCATTTTTAATTTGTTTTTTCAATCCCGCGGAGTATGAAATAATTTGTCCACGAATATATGCCTTAAAAGCATCCCAGACTACACCATTGGATATTTCGTCAGTAGAGTTTGTCGAGAAGTAAAAAGCAATCTGATCTTTCATAAAATTAATAAAATTTAAGACTTGAAGCAAAGTAGCATTAAATCGCCATTGTTTAGCACTAAACTTGGAATCAGGTAGGGTTACACAAAAAGCTGGAGAAACTCAGCGGGTGCAGCAGCATCTAGGAGCGAAGGAGATAGGCGACGTTTCGGGTCGAGACCCTTCTTCAGACTGGCCAGGTAGATTGCATTGATAGTTTCAAAGGTGCGTGGTCAGAAATAGCAATTGCATCATACTCACCCGCAGTGACCGATGAAACTAGCTGAGAATCTCTTATAAAGTAGTCAATCCTAGAGTAACTATGATATACATGAGAGAAAAAAGAACATTCTTTGTCATTTGGGTGTAAGAATCTCCAGACTTCCAACATTCCAGTCAAGTAAAAAAGAATTGATAAAACTAGCTGATTTATTTGGAAGCGCATGATCAGATGCAGATCTGTCCATCGAGGGGTTCAAACAGCAGTTAAAATCTCCACCCATTATTTAAAAAAATTCATTTAAATTAGGAAAGGATGCGATTAACTGTTTAAAAAACTCGGGGTGATCAATATTAGGTGCATAAACATTCACCATAACAACTTTTTGGTTATGAAGAACACCAGTGATCACCAAAAATCTACCATATGGGTCAGAAATAGTTTCATAATGAACAAACGAGATTGAGGAGTCGATAGAAATAGAGACCCCTTTCACTTTTGCCTGTGAATTTGAATGAAACTGCTGTCCTCTCCAAAACTTAAAGAATCGTTGATTGTCATCTTTCCTTACATGAGTTTCCTGAACAAAGATAATCTGAGCATTTAGTCGACGAAGAACTTTAAAAAATGTTTTCCTTTTGATGGGTTGGTTCAGACCATTAACTTTCCATGAGAAGAAGTTATTAACTTTATCCATATTGTTCGTAAAAATCATGTGGAATGTAAAGGGTCAATTTCTTAAAGCATAATAGTTCATGACACTGGAAGGAGAAAAATCTAAGGCGGAGCCAGAAGTGACGACATTGCAGACATTTTTGTAGTTCAGATTGGGCCCAGATAGAAAAAACTAAACTGAAAGCAAAAGTCCCCCCCCCCCCCCCCACCCATGCAAAGCCCGAAACTGACCAGTAGGCAGTCAGCATGCTACTTAACCCTTCCCCTACCCCCATCTCTCCTAATGACAGCTCCAAACTTTAAAAAAAGGTATATTTACCACTCGATAGCCAAAACAAATTAATATTATGCTTAAATATTATACGTGAAAAACAAGAACTGCTTCACATTGTTTGTCTAAAGACAGGGAAAAATCCTTCAGAGGGCATTTTGAAAGTGGAAGAGATGACAAAGAAGATCTTAAAAGTGAATGTATAATACCATTACATTAACAGTATCTTAGAGAAATTTAAAAGTTATGGTTATACCATCATTTCTAAAATTCCTAAAAAGTAATTAGAAAATAACTCATCCGATTAAATTCCTAATCATTTATTGTCAAAATAGGAACATTAAATCTCCGATTTTAACTCAGTCAGTTATCAGTAACTCCCTGTCGCAGCTTCAGTATCCACTCCCATAACCCTCCGGAAAGCTGGAAGGTTCTTGCGGATTGTGAACAAATCGGCTGTTACCATTAGGGAGTCGTATACGCAGACTAGCTGGGTTGAGCAAGGCGGGGCGTAGCTGTTTCTTAAACAACTCAGGCATTACATTATGGAAAGGCATTCTCAATCCCATAAACTCACGGCTGTAATCAGGAACCAACCAAAACTTGCATCCTTCAAATTCAACCATGCCCAACTGTTTTGCTGCTCGGAGGATATTCTCCTTCATCTGCAGAAAGTGAAACGGAACGATCAGATGTCTCGGTTTATCTTTGAGACCAGTTTTCTTCCCGACTCTGTATGCGTTATCCAAAATTGGAAGATTTTCATGCTGCTCGATGTTGAAAGTCTCCTTTATCATTTTAGAGGCATATTTTATAACATTGTCCCCTTCCTGACCTTCAGGCAAACCAACAATTTGCAGATTCAGTCGACGGCTTCTGTTTTCCAGATCCATGTTTTTAGTCTTGCATTGCTCGAGTGCCCGAGTATTTATGGCCATTTTCCATTCCAGTTTTTTCAATCTTCAAATCTCTTTCCTGACCCAAGATTCGCAAGTTATCAATTTGTTCCTTCTGTTCTCGAGATTCATCTTGTAACATAATCAGCTTGTCTTCGACCGCCGCTGGCTACGGGAGTGAAGACCGTCCCGTCAACTTCCTTCAATTTGCTCGAAATTCCTTTCATCATTTCTTCCAAACCACAGAATCTTGTGTTCATTTCTCCGTTCATTTTCGGTATTGCTTCTAAGGTACCGGAGTCAGAAGCCGTGCCTTCACCACGCTCCTTCCTTGGAGAAGCTCTTTTCCCTCTTGTATCCATCCTTTACACGGTTTAAACGTATAAAAGTGTTATAAACACTTTAAAGAAGGTTAAACCGTGTGTTGAAACTGCGTCTTGAAATCAAGTAATAACAAGTAACATTGAAAGAGTGGTAAGCAAGGAGTTAAAAGTTAAGGGAGCAAACGATATACAACCTTACAGCGTGCCACCACTAGAGAGAGCATTTTGTGTCTACCTTCGATTTAAACCAGCATCTGCAATTCCTTCCTTCACATGGCTTCAGAGAAGATTTACGAGGATGTTGCCAGGACTAGAGGGTATGATCTACAGGGAGAGGTTGAGTAGGCTGGGTCTCTATTCCTTGGAGCACAGGAGGATGATGGGCAATCTTATAGAGGTTTACAAGATCCTGAGAGGAATAGATCAGGTAGACGCACTGAGTTTATTGCCCAGAGTAGGGGAATCGAGGACCAGAGAACATTAGCTCAAGGAGAGGAGGAAAAGATTTAATAGGAATCTGAGGGGTAACGTTTTCACACAAAGGGTGGTGGGTGTATGGAACTAGCTGCCAGAGGAGGTAGTTGAGGCTGGGACTATCCCAACGTTTAAGGAACAGTTAGACAGGTACATGGATAGGACAGGTTTGGAGGGATATGGACCAAGTACAGGCAAGTGGGACAAGTGTTTGATGGGACATGATGGCCGGAAAAGTTAGGCCGAAGGGCCTGTTTCCACGCTGTAGGAAATAGTTTCAGTTTCCACCAGGGGGCGCCACACAATAGGCAGCCCCGCCAACAATCTCAGTTTTTTCGCCTTTTAAAACATTTTTAGTGTGTGTTAATAGTTTGTGTACATTTTCGCTGGTTTGTTTTATGTGGCGGGAGGGTGAGGAGGTTAGGGTGAACCTTTTTCCAGCATCTTACCTTGCCGGGGATGCGATTAGATTTCGGATTGCATTCTCCGGTCGCTCTGCGGCCTTCCATCGATGGACCTGGAAGCCTCCTTGGATAGTCGTGAGCCCCACCGCGGGGCGCGGACTGAATAGCGGAGCCGATCCCTTGCCTGGGACCGACGCCCCAGCCACGGCCTGCGTACTTCACCATCACAGGCTCGCAGTCTCGGGAGAGGCCAAGTGGGGGGGGGGGGGGCTCCAACGAACGCAGAGGTTTCGACCAGTCCCGAGGCGGGGTCCGATGGCCGGCACGGGGGAGCTGACTTCACCCCGATGTAGGAGCTTGATCGCCTGACAGGGAGGGCCCAACCGCCACCGGCTACGGGAGTGAAGACCGTCCCGTCAACGGAAGTCTCGAGGAGAACAAAGAAGGGAAGAGATTTAATTTTTTTCCGCCTTCCATCACAGTGGGGAATGTGGAGGAGTCACTGTGGTGGATGTTTATGTTAAAATGTATTTTGTGTGTTCCGTTGCTTTTTATTGGTACGACTGTATGGCAAATCAAATTCCTCGTATGTTGCAAAACATACTTGGCTAATAAAGTATTGATTTTGATTAGTAGGACTGGATGTTACAATCCCTAAGGTTTTTCACCACAATTGACATTCGTGGGTATGACCACTAGGTAGGTATGTTACAAAACCTACCTTGAGCAGTGCTGCAGTTCTGCCACTCCCCGTATGCGCGACTTGGGCGCCTTTAAGAGGGGGGCGGGCTTAAAGTGCTGTTTTTTCTTCAGACTGGGCAAATCGATCAATGTCGGGCGATTTCGTTGCGGAAGAAAAATCGCTCCGACATTTCATTAATGAAGGTATTTTTAAATTACGCTAGATTATTTATTATCTAGAGTAATTTAAAAATCACCTTCAAAAGCTGTGAGCGCCGATAACGGGAAGGATTTTGCGTATGGGAGAAAAAAAAGTACACAGTTTATTTTTATATTAAAAGTTGGTTTTTATGGAGGCTTTAATAATATTTTCATGTTGCGAAATGGGGTCCAAAAAAAATGTATGAACCAGCACTATTTTTCATACCGACTTCACAGCAAACCGCAACATTCCAATCCACCGCATTCCACTAAAACCCACACGCTAGTTGATTTAAATGGCCATTAATTTACAGGCATTAAACACTGATTCCTTCCATTTGGCCCAGAAATTCATGAAAATGAGATTTAAAAATTATGTTATATTGTGGATTATTGTGTGAATGTTATTTGGACACTTAGGCAATTTAAAAAAAGTTTATCTTTTCTTAAGAAATGGATAGATGTTTAGATCTACTCATTGAATTTTGTAATTAGCTACAATTAGATAACTAACTAATTATATGCTTTAATTTCAGGTCATCCAAGTAAGATTATTTCATATTTGTTTCAGAATGCTTCAATCTATAATAACTGAAAATTTCATTGAGTTCTCTTATTTTTTAAGAAAGTTATGGGCTTTTAACTGTCCTAGATCACAGCTTTTGAGTTAAGTCAATGGAAAGGCAATGGGGAATAAGATGCTAATTTCCGAGTATGCAAATGGTCATAACTTTCTTAATGCTGAAGATATGAAAATGAATTGGGTGTCAAATTAAACTTCTTTTTATGCTTTATCTGATGGGATAAATTGCAGACTTGATTTTTAAAATCTCAACATTTTGTAACATTGCTACACTAGGTGAATTTTGCTACCAATCAGACACATCTTCAGTTGTGTACCTCAACGTCACTGGGTGTTTCGGCCTTTTATCACAAGACACCCTCAGTCGAGGCAGGCCCACCGCAGGGTGATCAGACCTGGGTGTGTGTCTTATTGCTAGCCTCTAGATGGTCACGTGGCAGCCCAGACAGCATCTTTCCTCTTCAGCCACAGCCAGTGTCTGCTCCGTTCGGCCTTTTCCCGTCCATCTTCCTCTCCACCGCTGACTGTGGCTGGTTGGGCTCTGGGCTCGTGTCCGTCGGTAGGACTGTACCTGGTTGAGCTGCGTCTGGGGTGCTGATACCCTGTGGAGTGTGGTGGTCAACCTGCCACTGGGCTGATTTGGCCGACCTCTCAGAAAGTAATGGTCAATGCGAGGCCCCTCACTAAGCTCTCTCAGGCACTTTTTCCCGGCCCTGGTGGATCTTGAGAGCCTTCTCTGATGTTATCTTTCTCCAGCCACAGATGCAGCTTTGTAGCTGATGTCCTGCCGGGTGCTGCTGCTCTGCCAATTGCTGCCCCAGTTGCCTTATTTATAGTCGATTCCTTCAGTAGCAATATGTGGATGGATCCAAAATGCTGATTGGGGATGGATCCTGCTGGCACGAGGAGCTAGCCCATGCCAGCCCCGGTGGGGTCTTTTCCCTCCGGTCAGCAGTCTCTCCGGGCCGTCACTAGGTCTTTCCCTGGTTCTCAGCTGCCCTTTCGCAGCGGCCACTAGTTTGATACAGATGTTCAGATTGATTAGTAGGTCTGTGTGTTACAATCACAAGACACTGAATGGTGGCAGATTAGGAAAAGGGGAGATGCAACGAGACCTGGGTGTACACCAGTCATTGAAAGTATGCATGCAGGTGCAGCAGGCAGTGAAGAAAGCGAATGGTATGTTAGCTTTAATAGCAAAAGGATTTGAGTACAAGAGCAGGGAGGTTCTACTGCAGTTGTACAGGGCCTTGGTGAGGCCACAGCTGGAGTATTGCGTACAGTTTTGGTCTCCTAATCTGAGGAAAGGCATTCTTGCCATAGAGGGAGTGCAGAGAAGGTTCACCAGACTGATTCCTGGGATGGCAGACCTTGCATATGATGAAAAACTGGATAGACTCGGCTTCTGCTCGCTGGAATTTAGAAGATTGAGGGGGGATCTTATAGAGACTTACAAAATTCTTAAGGAGTCTGAAGAAGTCTCGACCCGAAACGTTGCCTATCTCCTTCGCTCCTTAGATGCTGCTGCACCCGCTGAGTTTCTCCAGCCTTTTGTGTACCCAAAATTCTTAAGGGGTTGGACAGGCTAGAAGCAGGAAGATTGTTCCTGATGTTGGGGAAGTCCAGAACAAGGGGGTCACAGTTTAAGGATAAGGGGAAAGTCTTTTAGGACCGAGATGAGAAAAACATTTTTCACACAGAGAGTGGTGAGTCTGTGGAATTCTCTGCCACAGAAGGTAGTTGAGGCCAGTTCATTGGCTATATTTAAGAGGGAGTTAGATGTGGTCCTTGTGGCTAAAGGGATCAAGGGGTATGGAGAGAAGGCAGGTACAGGATACTGAATTGGATGATCAGCCATGATCATATTGAGTGGCGGTGCAGGCTCGAAGGGCCGAATGGCCTACTCCTGCACCTACTGTCTATGTTTCTATGTTTCTAATCCCTAAGGTTTTTCACCACAATTGACATTTGACATTCTGGGGGATGACCACGAGATGATTTTGCTACCAATCTGCCACATCTTCAGTCTTGTATCTCAGCGTCACTGTGTGTTTTGGCCTTGTGATCGATTGCGATTGGATGGTTCTGCAGGCTGACCAGAGGTTGCCGTCTGTTTACCTTCACAGGTGGAGATAAGGGATCTGGAGGAAGTGTATAAACCGGGCAGCAAGTTCGATCTCCACTTCTGCACCAACGATGCTGCGAATGTCTCCTTTGTTGCAGTCGACTCGGCAATGTACATCCTGAACAACAAGAACCGGCTCACTCCCAGGAAGGTAATCCATGAGGAGGGACACAAAATAGCTGGAGTCACGGTGGCGCAGCGGTAGAGTTGCTGCCTTAGAGCGAATGCAGCGCCGGAGACCTGGGTTCGATCCCGACTACGGGCGCTTGTCCGTACGTTCTCCCCGTGACCTGCGTGGGTTTATTCCACGATCTCCGGTTTCCTCCCACACTCCAAAGACATGCAGGTTTGTAGGTTAATTGGCTTGGTGTAAATGTAAAAACTGTCCCTAGTGTGTGTAGGATGGTGTTAGTGTGCGGGGATCGCTGGTCGGTGCGGACCCGGTGGGCCGAAGGGCCTGTTTCCGTGCTGTACCTCTAAACTAAACTAAACTCAGCGGGTCAGGCAGCATCTCTGGAGAGAAGGAATGGTCTGGACTGCGGAGATGGAAAGATAGGAAAGCTGGAAACTCAGCGGGTGCAGCAGCATCTAAGGAGCGAAGGAGATAGGCGACGTTTCGGGTCGAGACCCTTCTTCAGACTGGAAAGATAGATCAGCTATGATTGAATGGCAGGGTAAACTTGATGGGCTGAATGGTCTAATTCTGCTCCTAGAACTCATGAGCGGACAAACAATTGTTAGTTGTGTCATACAGCATGGAAACAGGCCCTTCGGCCCAACTGGCCCATGTTGACCAACATGGCCCATAGAACTGGACAGCACAGTAACAGGCCCTTCGGCCCACAAGATGGACACAAAATGCTGGAGTAACTCAGCGGGACAGGCAGCATCTCTGGAGAGAAGGAATGGGTGACGTTTCGGATGGAGACCCTTGTTCGGACTAGAGAAGGGGCCAGTGTACGCCTGGAACAGGGATTGTTCGACGTACCCTACAAAGAGGCAGGCATAGCTGGGGCCTACGCAAGGGCCCACAGCTACGCCTCGGATCTGGAGGGAGTGGGAAGAGTCGAAGGAGAAGTTGGTAACTAAACATGCAGGCACAGCAGGCAGTGAAGAAAGCTAATGGCCTGTTGGTCTTCATAACAAGAGGATTTGAGTATCGGAGTAAAGAGGTCCATCTGCAGTTGTACAGAGCCCGAGTGAGACCACACCTGGAGCATTGTGTCCAGTTTTGGTCTCCTAATTTGAGGAAGGACATTCTTGCTATTGAGGGAGTGCAGCGTAGGTTTACAAGGTTAATTCCCGGGATGGCGGGACTGCCATATGAGGAAAGATTGGAAAGACTGGGCTTGTATACTCTGGAATTTAGAAGGATGAGAGGATATCTTATATAAAATGATAAAAGGACTGGACAGGCTAGATGCAGGAAAAATGTTCCCAATGGTGCTGGCTCTAAGGGCCAAATGGCCTCCTCCTGCACCTATTTGCTATGTTTCTATCTTTCTATATAAGGGTGAGGACCAGCTCGGCTAGACGGAGGAGAGTGTCAGTAGGTTGCCTGGTTTTGCGGTCGAGGAAGAAATGGAGGGCTTTGTCCTTCCTGGTGGGGGAAGAGGGAACAGGCAGCATCTCTGGAGAGAAGGAATGGGCGACATTTTGGGTCGAGACCCTTCTTCAGACTGAGAGTTAGGGGAGAGGGAGACACAGAGATAAGGAAGGGACAGGTGTGAACAGGACATATCAAAGGACGCAACAAATCTCTGATCAATCCTCTTTTCTCTTCAAACAGGTGTTTGAAGCCATGAATTCCTACGACCTGGGATGCTTCTACGGTGGTGGAGCGAAGAGTTCCGAGGTTTTTATGGACGCTGGTCTGAGTTTCATGTCCAATGTCGATGTGTCGGGATTTAGACAGGGTAACAGCACCTCGTATTTTAAATCTACCAAACCTAGTCAATGCCTACTATGTTCTGTTGTGCTGAAGCAAAGCAAGAATTTCATTGTCCTGTCAGGGACACAGGACAATAACCTCACTTGAACTTGAACTTGATCTCCCGGCTGCCAGAGTATAGGAGCAAAGAGGTCCTTCTGCAGGGTACACAAAAGGCTGGAGAAACTCAGCGGGTGTAGCAGCATCTAAGGAGCGAAGGAGATAGGCGACGTTTCGGGTCGAGACCCTTCTTCAGACTGGTCAGGGATCAGGGAAGCGAGAGATATAGTGATGTGGAGAGATAAAGAACAATGAATGAAAGATATGCAAAAAAGTATCGATGATAAAGGAAACAGGCCATTGTAAGCTGTTTGTAGTGTGAAAATGAGAAGCTAGTGCGACTGGGGTGGGGGAGAGATAGAGAGAGAGGGAATGCCAGGGCCCGAGGGCTGAGGGAGAGGTGGGGAGGGGGAGGAGGCAGCAAGGGTTAACAGAAATGAGAAAATTCAATGTTTAAGCCCAGAGGATGCAGACTCCCCAAGCGGAATATGAGGTGCTGTTCCTCCAACTTGCGGTGTTGCTCACTCTGGCCGTGGAGGAGGCCCAGGACCGAGAGGTCGGATACGGAATGGGAGGGGGAGTTGAAGTGCTGAGCCACCGGGAGGTCGGGTTGGTTATTGCAGACCGAGCTAAGGTGTTCGGCGAAACGATCGCCAAGCCTCCGCTTGGTCTCACCGATATAGGTCCTTCAGCAGTTGTACAGGGCCCTCGTGAGACCACACCTGGAGTATTGTGTGCAGTTTTGGTCCCCTAATTTGAGGAAGGACACTCTTACTATTGAGGGAGTGCAGCGTAGGTTCACAAGGTTAATTCCTGGGATGGCGGGACTGTCATGTGTTGAATTGAATGGAGCGGCTGGGCTTGTACACTCAGGAGTTTAGAAGAATGAGAGGGGATCTTATTGAAACATGTAAGATTATTAAGGGACTGGACACGCTAGAGGCAGGAAACATGTTCCTGATGTTGGGGGAGTCCAGAACCAGAGGCCACAGTTTAGGAATAAGGAGTACAACGGGGCTGTCCCACTTGGGCGACCTAATTGGCGAGTTTAGAAGAGTTTGGAAAAATGACATGTTGAAGATCTCCTTCAACCTCCCTTCGACTATGATGAAGACTATCTACGACTACCTTCGACTACCTCGATTACCTACGACTAACATGCCGACCAACTACGACCTACTACGACTAAACCACCTAAAAAAAGTTCAGATTTTTTCCGTGGCGGCCTTTTTTTACTCGCGGGCATTTTTTAACGTTGAAAAATACGCCACCACCTAGCTGAGGCCTCGAGTACGCGGGGACCATTCTCGAGCATGAAGGAGAGTTACGAAGACCTCCTGGGACCTCGTGTCGACCATGCTGCAAGTATGAGTCGAGGGCAAACTCGTCAGAACTCGCGGACAAGTGGGACAGGCCCTTAAGAATAACGGAGATGAGGAGAAACTTTTTCACCCAGACAGTTGTCAATCTGTGGAATTCTCTGCCTCAGAAGGCAGTGAAGGCCAATTCACTGGATGTTTTCAAGAGAGAGCTAGATAGGGCTCTTAAAGACTTCAAGTCAGGGGATATGGGGAGAAGGCAGGAACGGGGTACTGATTGGGGACGATCAGCCATGATCACATTGAATGGCGGTGCAGGCTCGAAGGGCTGAATGGCCTCCTCCTGCACCTATTGTCTATTGTCTAACTTCCCTCCCATTCCCACACTGATCTTTCCGATAACAATGGCCGCCATCTTGCCTCCAGCAGGCAGGTTAGGAACTGACTCTGTGCCATGTTTACCGGTGGGTTTGATGTTGAGGTAATTTCTGGCATCGGGAACAACGTTGGTCGGTGGACGTTCCAAAATTTCAATGGATCTTTTCTCTGGAGAAGAAAGACAAAGGGTTAGTTTTAGTTGTGAGGAACTGCAGATGCTGGTTCACACCGAAGATAGACACATATATCCATGGACCCCGGCAGTCCTTCCAGGTGAGGCAGAGGTTCACCTGCACCTCCTCCAACCTCATCTACTGTATCCACTGTTCCAGGTGTGGACTCCTGTACATCGGCGAGACCAAGCGCAGGCTCGGCGATCGTTTCGCTGAACACCTCCGCTCAGTCCGCCTAAACCTACCTGATCTCCCGGTTGCCGAACACTTCAACTCCCCCTCCCATTCCCACACAGACCTTTCTGTCCTGGACCTCCTCCACTGTCAGAGTGAGGCCCAGCGCTAATTGGAGGAACAGCACCTCATATTTCACTTGGGCAGCTCATACCCCAGCGGTATGAACATTGACTTCTCTAACTTCAAGTAGCCCCGGCATTCCCTCTCTCTCCATCCCCTCCCCTTTCCCAATTATCCCAATAGATTGTGGCACACGGTGGCGCAGCGGTAGAGTTGCTGCCTCACAGCGCCAGAGACCTGGGTTCCATCCCGACTATGGGTGCTGTCTGTACGGAGTTTGCACGTTCTCCCCGTGACCTGCGTGGGTTTTCTCCGAGATCTTCGCTTTCCTCCCACACTCCAAAGACGTGTAGGTCTGTAGGTTAATTCGCTTGGTGTAAGTGTAAAAATTGTCCCTAGTGTGTGTAGGATAGTGTTAGTGTGCGGGGATCGCTGGTCGACACGGGCTCGGTGGGCCGAAGGGCCTGTTTCTGCGCTGTATCTCTAAACTAAACTATGCAGAGATACAATAAAGTCATCAGCAGTACAATATATAGAGCAAAGGGGAAGATACAGAGTGCAGAATAGAGTTCAAACCATTGTAACGCATCAGTTCCAGAGACTAAAGTATATATTTTTGCAAAATATTGACAATTCTCTAAAATATAGTTTAAATGAGAATCATAAGTGATGGGAGCAGAATTAGGCCATTCGGCCCATCAAGTCTACTCTGCCATTCAATCATGGCTGATCTATCTCTCCCTCCTAACCCCATTCTCCTGCCTTCTCCCCACAACCCCTGAGGGCTGCACTAATCAAGAATCTATCTATCTCTGCCTTAAAAATATCCACTGACTTGGCCTCCACAGCCGTCTGTGGCAAAGAATCCCACAGATTCACCGCCCGCTAGTGGGTGAGTCCAGGACCGGAGGCCCCAGCCTCAGAATAGTTTAGAGATACAGCGCGGAAACACCGGGTCCGTGCCGACCAGCGATCCCCGCACACTAACACTATCCTACACACACACACACAAGGGACAATTTACAATTCTACTGAAGCCAATTGGCGGACAAACCTGTACCGGAAGCTTGGAGAAAAGCCAAGCCGGTCACGGGGAGAACGTACAAACTCCGTACAGACAGCACCCATAGTCGGGATTGAACCCGGGTCTCTGGCGCTGTGAGGCAGCAACTCTACCGCTGCGCCACCCATGCCGCCTGAATAGTGAATGAGTCTCCTACCGAACTTATCACTGTCTAGCACTGCCAAATTTTATGTTTTATTACTGGGCAGTTAGTATTAAAAATATGAATTTTTGGCTGGATGAATTAGATAAACAATATACAAACAAAAATGGAAAAAGAGGATTGTACACCTTTTGACATTAGGTCGATTTTATTTGCCAATGCTAAACTAGGTAAGAAAACCTATAAAGAAAACCCTATAATAGAAAGTAGGATACGTATCTGGAAACAACTAAAGAAAACATTAAAATTGGAATGCATACCACTAGCTCTCTCCATTGTAAACAATATTACATTTAAACCTTCAATGATGGACAGGGGTTTTTCACAATGGAAAAACTATGGAATTAATAAGATGGGTGATCTTTACAGGGAAAACTGCTTTCTTTCATTTCAAGAATTACAACAAATTTATGGATTACATCCAAAAGATTACTTTAGATATTTACAAATTAGAGACTATGTAAAATCAAACGCACAGGGATTTAGAAATAGAAAGGCAGAAATTTTAGATGAATGTCTAAACACCCAAATACAGAAAAATTGATATTATATATTTATAATATTTTATTGGAAAACAATGTACCAATGACAGAAACATATAGGCAATCATGGGAAAACGAATTAGGTCAAACAATTAGACCAGAAATATGGAATGAAAGTTTACAACATATACACTACTGTTCGTTAAATGCTAGACATACTTTGATACAATTTAAAGTATTACATAGATTACATTATTCAAAATCAAAATTACATAGAATTTTTTCAAATATACCTGCCATATGCGATAAATGTCAACACTCATTTAACGCACTCATTCACAAACTGTATAAAAATTACTAACTTTTGGACAGAAATGTTTAAGATAATTTCAAATGTTGTTAATACAAATTTGCTTCCTGACTCAAAATTAATAATATTAGGAATATTAGAAACAGATCAATTAATAACAATGAATCAAATAATTTTTATCGATTACAGTTTAATAATTGGGGAAAAAACTAATATTGAAATTTTCGAAAGGTCCTACATCCCCCACAATCAAAATGTGGATCACTGGAATGTCGGAGACACTTCATCTGGAAAGATTAAGACTTGTCCTTCTGGGCAAGTTGGATCAATTCAGAGGGACATGGTCTCCATTTATTGAATATTTAAAGGGTCAAAATGGTTCGGTGCCAGAACCTGACTGAAGCCTGAATGAAGGAATAGATGAAGAATTACATATAATAACCCGTGGATATATCTCCAATGATGTATAAACTGATTAATACTTCATTCATCTTTCTGAATATCTATTTTTATTTTATTTTTCTCTTTTACTTCCTATCTATATTAAAAATGAAAAATACATAGAAGTACAAATTAGAAATAATTGTTAATATTAATAATATTAAGAATGTATACGACATGTATATTCTTCTCTTGATATGTACTTACTTCTAATAAAAATATTTAACACAGAACCTATCACTGTTGATCGTTAATGGGTTTATTTGTAATTTTTTTCCCCCCCAGAGTATTCATGCAAGGAAACGGTCAAAAGACAGAGGAGAGAAATACGTCTACAGGAGCAATTCTCCGGCATACGTGAGACTATGTGTTCATTATTAATACCCCAGTCACATCTAAACTACTTCCCATTGATGGGGCAGTCACGGTGGTGCAGCGGTAGAGTTGCTGCCTCACAGCGCCGAAGACCCGGGGTTCCATCCCGACCACGGGCGCTGTCCGTACGGAGTTCACACGTTCTCCCCGTGACCTGCGTGGGGTTTCTCCGGGATCTCCGGTTTCCTCCCACACTCCGGGTTTTTTTTCCCCCATCAAAAATAATTAATTTAATTACGATACGAAATAAAACCCACCATCGCACAAAATCCGCAAATTATCTAAGGCCCGTGGACAGGGCGTAGTCCCTCTCGAACCCCACCCGGGCGCGGACGTAACCCCGGGAAAGGGGCGGGCAGCCGGCTCGGGTACAGCCCTCCACCGCCTGGCTCCGTGACTGGCGGATGGCCAGCTTGGCCAGGCCCTGGAGCAACCCTACCAGGACATCCTCGACCCGACCCGACCCTCTCCCCAACGCACAGTGTGTCCAAAGATGAGGATGGTGGGTGTGAAGTACAGCCAGAAGGCAAAGGATCAGCCCCTTGAGATATTGGAGCAGGGGCTGCAACCTCACACACTCCATGTACACGTGGAACACAGACTCGTCCAGCCCGCAACAGTGGCAGGCGGCTGCCGAGCCTGTGACCCGCGAGGAGGGGACGAGACAGGGATTTGAGCCCACTTTGCGGACCATGCCCAGCTACAGTAGTCCATTGCTCCAGCTATATATATATGTGTGTGTATGTATACATATGTGTATATGTGTGCGTGTGAGTGTGTACATATGTACACATGTGTGTGTATCTGTATGTGTGTATATGTGTGTGTCTATATGTGTGTATGTGTATATATGTGTGTGTGTGTATATATGTGTATGTGACTATGTGTGTATGTGTACATATGTGTGGGTATATATGTGCGCATATGTGTGTGTGTGTATATGTGTGTATGTGTACCTGTATGTGTGTGTGCATATATGTGTATATGTGTGTGTGTATATGTACATATGTGTGTGTATATATGTGTGTATGTGTATATATGTGTGTATATGTGTGTGTGCATGTGTGTGTGTACCTGTATGTGTGCGTGTATATATATGTGTATATGTGTGTGCCTCTGTGTGTGTATGTGTACATATGTGTGGGTATATGTATCCATGTGTGTGTGTGTGTATATGTGTGTATGTGTACCTGTATGTGTGTGTGTATATGTGTGTGTGTATATGTACATATGTGTGTATATATATGTGTGTGTGTGTATATATATGTGTGTGTGTATGTGTACCTGTACGTGTGTGTGTATATATATGTGTATATGTGTGTGTGCCTCTATGTGTGTATGTGTACATACGTGTGGGTATATATGGGTATATGTGTGCATGTGTGTGTATATATGTGTGTATGTGTACCTGTATGTGTGTGTGCATATATGTGCATATGTGTGTGTGTATATGTACATATGTGTGTGTATATATGTGTGGGTATATATCAGGCACGTGCCGTCAGGGTAGGCAAGGTAGGCACTGCCTACCCTGACTAAAATTATGAAATGGGAATTATTAAATATAAATAGTAAAGGCATGGGAGAATTATGCCTATGTAAGAGACTGATCTCTTAGGTAGGCATAATTCCCTGTGCCTTTCACCCGCAGCGCTTGTGACACGGGAAGCTCTGTGCAGCCCCCGTGCCGTCAGCGCTGCCTGAAGCCGTCAGTTTTAATCGGGGCTGAAGGCAGCAGAAATCCTGCCTTTGTAGCACTGCGCATGCGCATCAGTCTACTGCTCATGCGCAGCGCAAGTTTATTGGCGGGGTTTTCCACCATGGTTTGTCGTGTCCCAATGATGTGGTAAGTACATTTTGTGATTTATTTTTTAATACCGTATTTGCCGGGGTGTGGGGGGGTGTGGGAGTCGGAGTGGGGAGAGAGCTCCTTTCACAGCGTGTGGGGAGTCTGGCTCGGGGTAACGTTGCGGGGAGGGCACAAATGTTATGAATGAGGGGTCGGGGGCGTGGAATGACACTGCTCTGAGGCCGGGGGGGGGGGGGGGTGGGGGGGAGAGAGAGAGAGAAGTAGCTCGAGCGGCCGCCGGGCCAGACAGCGGAACCAGCCGCCACCTTAGCTCCAGAACCACCCGCCCACCTCTGGCAGCTCTCCATCTAAAAACCTCTCTCCTGCCGCTCGCTGGCCTCACTCATGTCCTTAAATTCCGACAGCGCGATTGAGGTTACTCGGCTGTGGGAATTTAAGGATTTGCAGTAAGTCGCTGACATGAGTGAAATCGGCGAACGGCAGGTGACAGGTGTTCAGACGGAGAGCACTGCCAAAGGTGAGCGGGCCGGCAGAAGGCGCTGAAGTGGCGGCCAGTTCAGTGGTGGCCACTCTCCGAGCTGCTTCTATCCCCAGCTACAGTCCGTGGCTTCGCACCCGGAGAGCTGCGGCAGCGGTGAGGCAGTGAAGATTCAGCACTTTGTGATAAATCACTGTTTTTATTTATTTATTTATTTAACGGGGAGAACAATCTGCGCATGCGCGGTTTACATTTTTTTAAAAGCGGACTGAGTGCCTACCCAGAGTAATTACTCACGGCACGTGCCTGGTATATATGTGCATATGTGTGCATGTGTGTGTATATGTACCTGTATGCGTGCATGTATATATGTGTATATGTGTGTGTGTATATGTACATATGTGTGTGTGTGTATGTGTGTGTGTGTATATATGTGTGTATGTGTACCTGTATGTGTGCATGTATATATGTGTATATGTGTGTGAAGATAAATGTGTGTGTGCATATATCTGTGTGTACGTGTACATATGTGTGTGTGTATATGTGTAAGAGTGTGTATATATGTGTGTGTACAGTATGTATATATATGAGCTTGTTTCTCGATTATTATATAGTTCACAGTGTACCATGTTTGTATATTGTGTGGTGCTGCTGCCAGTAAGAATGCCATTGTTCCATCTGGGACAGATGACAATGAAGCATGTTGCGCCTGGACTCTGGTGGCTGTTGCTGTTGATGGCACATTGCCGTTGTGCCCCCTGCAGTGAGCGAGTACTCTGACCGCAGGCTGAGGAAGTGTTGCCTGGACGGCATCACCAGGAACCTGATGTCCCTTAGCTGTGAGCAGCGGGCCGAGCGCGTGAGGGAGAGCCAGTGTCGCCACGTCTTCTGGAGGTGCTGTGAACACATGCTGGAGGACAGGAGGAAGCAGCCCCCAAAAAAGGGACTGGGGAGATGTAAGAGAGACCCTTGCCTGTCACGGAATCCTCCGACACCTTCGCCACCTCCAACGGGATCCCACCACCGGCCACATCTTCCCATCTCCTCCTCTTTCTGCTTTCCGCAGAGACCGTTCCCTTCGCAACTCCCTGGTCAACTCGCCCCTTCCCACCCAAACCAACCCCTCCCCAGGTGCCTTCCCTTGCAACCGCAGGAGATGCAACACCTGTCCCTTTACCTCCCCCCTCGACTCCATCCATGGACCCCGGCTGTCCTTCCAGGTGAGGCAGAGGTTCACCTGCACCTCCTCCAACCTCATCCACTGTATCCGCTGTTCCAGGTGTGGACTCCTGTACATCGGCGAGACCAAGCGCAGGCTCGGCGATCGTTTCACTGAACACCTCCGCTCAGTCCGCCTAAACCCACCTGATCTCCCGGCTGCCAAACACTTCAACTCCCCCTCCCATTCCCACACTGACCTTTCTGTCCTGGGCCTCCTCCAGTGTCAGAGTGAGGCCCAGCGCTAATTGGAGGAACAGCACCTCATATTTCACTTGGGGCAGCTCACACTCCAGCGGTATGAACATTGACTTGTCTAACTTCAAGTAGCCCTTGCTTTCCCTCTCTCACCATCCCCTCCCCATTCCCAGTTCTCCGACTAGTCTGACTGTCTCCGACTACATTCTATCTTTGTCCCGCCCCCTTCTCTGACATCAGTCTGAAGAAGGGTCACGACCCGAGACGTCGCCCATTTCTTCTCTCCAGAGATGCTGCCTGTCCCGCTAAGTTACTCCAGCACTTTGTTGAACGTACAGACAGCACCCGTGGTCAGGATCGAACCGGGGTCCCTAGTGCGGTGAGGCAGCGACTCTACCGCTGCGCCACTGAAATGCCCTCTCTCTCGCCCTTCTCCAGCGAACGTGGACCCCAATGTGGTGGACATGGACGAGCAGCTCTTCGACGAGATTTCAGTCCACGTCCGGAGCGTCTTTCCCCAGAGCTGGCTGTGGGAAACCTTCTCAGCCGGACAAGCGGGCAACCACAGGTGAGTTGCTCACCCCGTCCCTCTCCCGGAGTCACGCCCACGCCCGCGCCCGGCTGGCACGAGGGAGAGACCACGCTCTGTCCACGGGCGCTCCGGGGGATTTCCGGGACCGCCGGACGCAAGAATCCCACAGATTCACCACCCTCTGACTAAATAAATTCCTCCTCATCCCCTTCCTAAAAGAACGTCCTTTAATCCTAAAAGGGCCTGTCCCACTGTGCGAGGTAAATCAAGAGTTCTCCTGAATTTTCCCTTGATACGAACTCGGAGAATGTCCGTAGCGGGTCCGTTAGGAGTTCGTGGATGTTCGAGTAAAACGCGACCATTTTTTTTTTTTTTTTACTCGCGGACATTTTTCACGGTGATGAAAAAACGTCACGCGTTTACCGGATTTCCTGAGCACCTATCGTTACTCGTACGAGCCGCTACGAGACATCCACGAACTCCTACGGACCCGCTACGGGCATTCTCCGAGTTCGAATCAGGGGGAAATCCGGGAGAACTCTTGAATTACCTCGGGGGTTACAGAAAAAGCTGGAGAAACTCAGCGGGTGCCGCAGCATCTAAGGGGCGAAGGAGATAGGCGACGTTTTGGGTCGAGACCCTTCTCGAGACTTACCTCGTACAGTGGGACGTGCCCTGAAGGCTATAAATTCCACGGGTTCACCACCATTTTTTTGTCTGTCTTTGTTTTTTTATTATTTAATTTTTAAATTTCTTTTACATTAGAAGAAATGTACAGTACAGTAGTACAAGCCAAAAATAACACAATACATTTCCTGTACCCACGTCTTGTTTTAAACTTTAAGACGAGGAAAAGTAGAGAGAGTTCGATAAAATAGTAAGTGCGCGAGAGAGTGAAAAGAAAGAGGCGTAGAAGACGAAAAAGGGAAAGAGAAAAATGTAAAAACAGAAAATATAAGAAAATAACATAAGATAAAAGGGATGTATCTTTACATACCCCTCACCGGGTCCTGAAACCATTTGTTTCCAAAGTTATATTGCACCCTATGCTTGTAATAAGTCGATAAATGGTGGCCGATTAGGAAAAGGGGAGATGCAACGAGACCTGGGTGTCATGGTACACCAGTCATTGAAAGTAGGCATGCAGGTGCAGCAGGCTGTGAAGAAAGTGAATGGTATGTTGGCATTCACAGCAAAAGGATTTGAGTGCAAGAGCAGGGAGGTTCTACTGCAGTTGTACAGGGTCTTGGTGAGGCCACACCTGGAGTATTGTGTACAGTTTTGGTCTCCTAATCTGAGGAAGGACATTCTTGCCAAAGAGGGAGCACAGAGAAGGTTCACCAGACTGATTCCTGGGATGGCAGGACTTCCATATGAAGAAAGACTGGATTGACTCGGCTTGTACTCGCTGGAATTTAGGAGATTGAGGGGGGATCTTATAGAAACTTACAAAATTCTTAAGGGGTTGGACAGGCTAGATGCAGGAAGATTGTTCCCGATGTTGGGGAAGTCCAGGACAAGGGGTTCACTGTTTAAGGATAAGGGGGAAGTCTTTTAGGACCGAGATGAGAAAATCATTTTTCACACAAAGAGTGGTGAATCTTTGGAATTCTCTGCCACAGAAGGTAGTTGAGGCCAGTTCATTGGCTATATTTAAGAGGGAGTTAGATGTGGCCCTTGTGGCTAAAGGGATCAGGGGGTATGGAGAGAAGGCAGGTACGGGATACTGAGTTGGATGATCAGCCATGATCACATTGAATGGCGGTGCAGGCTCGAAGGGCCGAATGGCCTCCTCCTGCACCTATTGTCTATGTTTCTATAAATGGAGAGCAGACCTTTAAGAATTGGTCTGATTTGCCTGCTTGGACGAATCTGATATCTTCGAGGTGTAACATTTCGGATATATTTGAAATCCACATTTTTACCCTAGGTGTGGGAGTGTCTTTCCAGAATTTATTTATTTATTTATTTATTGATTTATTAAGTTAAATTTTATTAGAGGCATGTACATATCATGTACATAACCACTACAAACTTTGTTAAACGGTTACATATTAAATATCCAGGAATCCAGGGTCTCCGCTACCAATGTATCTGGGGGTCTTCATTTATTGGCTACATATTAACATTGACTCTAATTATTAATATATTTTTTTTTTTAATGGATAGAAAAAATAAAGAAAAAGAAAAGCACATTAGAAAAAATAGAATAAACTATCCATAATACAAATTAGAAGATAGGTCTGTAGGTAATCTAGTATTCATCTAGTCCTGGGTTCAAGCTTCCGCCAGGTATCAGCGCCGGCCCATTCTACCCCTTCAAATAATCTATGAACGGAGACCATATTCTAGTAAATAATTCTGGTTTGTCAATTAAGACAAATCTAATTTTTTTCCAGATTTAAGGTCTCCGACGTCTCCATAATCCACATTTTGATTGTGGGGGATGCAGGGTTTTTCCCAAATTTTAATATTAATTTTTTCCCAGTTATTATACTGTAATCAAGGAAAATTCTTTGGTTTATTGTAAGTTTTAGGTATTGTTCAGATATGCCCAGTATTATTAATTTAGGATCGGGCTCCAGTTGAGTATTGACCACTACGGAAATAATTTAAAAGATATCCACCCAAAATGTTTTAATTTTTATGCAACTTACAAAGGTATGGATTAAATTAGCCTCAGAGTATTGACATTTATCGCAGATAGGAGAAATATTAGGAAAAATTCTATTTAATTATGTTTTAGAATAATGCAATCTATGTAATATTTTAAATTGTATTAAAGAATGTCTGGCGTTTAACGAACATTGATGTACATGTTGTAGACTTTCATCCCAAATATCTTTCGTTATGGGTTGAACTAATTCATTTTCCCATGCTTGTCTATGTGATTCCGTCGACGGATTCTCACTATCTAAAAGAATATTATTTTCCAGAAATTTATGGGTAGGTTTTTTTTGCCGTTATTAAGCCATAATTAAGGAAACTCTTTCGGAACGAGGTCAGCTCAGACCCGACTTCCATTGTTCCAAAGATAATCAAGTCTGCGTTTGGTTTCAACTGCATGATGGTGGTGGGTTTATTGGCAATGTTTGTATCATTCAAGGACAAAGGACCATTATTGCCACATACACCAGTTGGTGTAGCGAACTTTGTCTTGCCATGCAGTAGGAATGTTACAATACCTACCTTTAGCAGCGCTGCAGTTCTGCCGCTCCCCGTGTGCATGACTTTGGCGCTTTTCAGAGGGGGGCGGGTTTAAAATGCCGATTTTTTCTTGACAGTCCAAGTCGATCCATGTCGGGCGATTTCGTTGCTAAAGAGAAATCGCTCCGACAGTTCATTCATGAAGGTATTTTTAAACTACGCTAGATTATTTATTAACTAGAGTAGTTTAAAAATCATCTTCTAAAGCTGTGAACGCCGACAGCAGAACGGACCTAACGTAGGGGAGAAAATAAAGTGCACAGTTTATTTTTACATTAAAATTTGTTTTTTAGGAAGGCTTGAATCACATTTTCATGTTACGAAAAGGGGACCAAAAAAAATGTATGAACCGGCTGTATTTTTCATGCCGACTTCACCGCAAACCGCAACGTTCCAATCCACCGCATTCCACTAAAACCCACTCGCTAATTGATTTAAATGGCCATTAATTTACACGCATTAAACACTAAATTCCTTCCATTTGGCCTATAAATTCATGAAAATGAGAAATAAAAATTCATGTTATATTGTGGATTATTGTGTGAATGTTATTTGGACACTTAGGCAATTTAAAAAAGTTTATCTTTTCTTAAGAAATGGATCGATGTTTAGATCTAGTAATTGAATTTTGTAATTAGCTACAATTAGATAACTAACTAATTATATGCTTTAATTTCAGGTCATCCAAGTAAGATTGTTTCATATTTGTTTCAGAATGCTTCAATGTATAATAACTGAAAATGTCATTGAGTTCTCTTAATTTTTAAGAAAGTTATGGGCTTTTGACTGTTCTAGATCACAGCTTTTGAGTTAAGTCAATGGAAAGGCAATGGGGAACAAGATGCTAATTTCCGAGTATGAAAATGGCCATAACTTTTTCAATACTGAAGATATGGAAGTGAATTAGGTGTCAAATTAAACTTCTTTTTATGCTTTATCTGATGGGATAAATTGCAGACTTGATTTTTAAAATCTCAAAATTTTGTAACATTGCTACATGCAGCACACAGATAAAGATAGGACATAACATTAAAGAATTTAACAAAAAACATTAAAAAAAACTCCTTCATATTATTCATATTGTTATTGTGAATGATTGATCACATTTATTTTTGGTTAAAAAAAAGGTTTAAAAATGTAACTCCTGCCAACTTTCGCAAAACCAGAATAAATGCACTCTTGGGCCTTCTATTTTTGTGTGGCGTGCACAGCCTAAAGTCGTTGGACAGCTTGTTCCATTTGATCTTCCGTTTGTGCACGTCGAGTCGATTGCATTAGTCGAAACAGGGCGGGCCACGTGAAGGTTGCAATCTCCCACACCCCGGGCTATTGGGTCGATTCTATGTCACCTCCCCCTCAGCTAGCAATGAGTCTGAAGAGAGGTCTCGACCCAAAACGTCACCTTTTCCTTCCTAGCAGCTGTGCAGGAACAAGGAAATGCAGATGCTGCTTTAGGAAAAACACCGACAAAAAGTACTGGAGTAACTCAGCGGGTCGGGCAGCATCCCAGTCTGAAGAAGGGTCTGGACCCAACACATCACCCATTCCTTCTCTCCAGAGATGCTGCCTGTCCCGCTGAGTTACTCCAGCTTTTTGTGTCTACCTTTGATTTAAACCAGTATATCCATTTCATTCCTACATACTACATTTTCCTTGAACTTTGTCCTTTGATCTCCCATTTTCAATAGACAATAGACAATAGGTGGAGGAGTAGGCCATTCAGCCCATCGAGCCAGCACCGCCATTCACTGTGAACATGGCTGATCATCCTCAATCAGTACCCCGTTCCTGCCTTCTCCCCATATCATAGAAACATAGAAACAGGTGCAGGAGGAGGCCATTCGGCCCTGCTAGCCAGCACCGCCATTCATTGTGATCATGGCTGATCGTCCCCAATCAATAACCCGTGCCTGCCTTCTCCCCATATCCCTTGACTCCACTAGCCCCTAGAGCTCTATCTAACTCTCTCATTATATCCATCCAGTGACTTGGCCTCCACTGCCCTCTGTGGCAGGGAATTCCACAAATTCGCAACTCTCTGGGTGAAAAAGTTATTTCTCATCTCAGTTTTAAATGGCCTCCCCTTTATTCTAGGACCGTGGCCCCTGGTTCTGGACTCGCCCAACATTGGGAACATTTTTCTTGCATCTCGCTTGTCCCCTTTATTCTAAGAAATATCCCCTGACTCCGCTATCTTTAAGAGCCCTATCCAGCTCTCTCTTGAAAGTATCCAGAGAACCGGCCTCCACCGCCCTCTGAGGCAGCGAATTCCACAGACTTACACAGTTTTCCCTCCCATATTCTCCTGACTCTCAGTCTGAAGAAGGGTCTCGACCCGAAACGTCACCCATTCCTTCTCTCCAGAGAGGCTGCCTGTCCCACTGAGTTACTCCAGCATTTTGTGTCTATATAAGTGTAGTTTGGAGATAGGATGCAGAAACAGGCCCTTCGGCCCACCGAGACCGCACCGACCAGCGATCCCCGCACACTAACACTACCCTACACACACACTAGGGACAATTTACACTTGCACCAAGCCAATTAACCTACAAACCTGCACGTCTTTGGAGTGTGGGAGGAAGCCGAAGATCTTGGAGAAAACCCACGCAGGTCACAGGGAGAACGTGCAAACTCCGTACAGACAGCACCCGTGGTCAGGATGGAACCCCAGGTCTCTGGCGCTGTGAGGTAGCAACTCTACCGCTGCGCCACCGTGCCACCCCGTGTTTAGCTGCAAAGAATCATTCATGTACAGAGCAAGTCTCGCATGCCTCAGACAGACACAAAGTGCTGGAGTAACTCAGCGGGACAGGCAGCATCTCTGGAGAGAAGGAACGGGTGACGTTTCGGGTCGAGACTCCAGCTTTTTGTGTCTATCTGTCGTGTTGCTTTTTCCACTTTGTTTAATCGGTTTCCTTTTGCTTTCAGGATAACGAGCGATATTCCCGATTCCATAACCACCTGGGAAATTCAAGCAGTGGGCATGTTTGAAAACAAAGGTAAAATCTCCTCAATGAGTCTTAAGGGCCTGTCCCACCAGCATGCAACTCTATGTGATGAGCGCTATCAAACTAGAAGCGGGGGCCGCGCGGAGGTCGGCTGATCCCCTGTACAGGGCCGTTCCCACCAGCATGCGCCTGCATGCGGCAAGCGCGACCAAACCGGCAGCGAGGGCCGCGCGGAGATCGGGTGAGTGGCGCAACGCGGCGCAAAGTGAGGCGAACTTGGAGCGAAGTCCAAGGTAAGTTCGCCAGGACAGAGAGGGGCACACAGAGAGGGGCACAGAGGCACACACACAGAGGGCCACGGAGGCACACACATAGAGGGTCACGGAGGCACCTACAGAGAGGGTCACGGAGGCACGATGTCGGGGCGGTGTGTAAATGTCGAGGCGATTGCGAGCCGACAAGCCGAATTTTTGGACATAGTCGGTTTTTCGGAGCCCCGCGCGATGTTGGGACGTACTCGGGACGAACTCCGCACAATTCCGCACGGCTCCGGCGATCGAAGTGGGACCGGCCCCGCGACGCCGGACGGCTCAAGCGACCACGTTAGGTCGCGCTAATCGCATAGAGTTGCATGCTGGTGGGACAGGCCCTTTAGAAACAGAAACATAGACAATAGGTGCAGGAGTAGGCCATTCGAGACAGCACCGCCATTCTTAAGGGGTTGGACAGGCTAGATGTAGGAACATTGTTCCCGATGTTGGGGAAGTCCAGAACAAGGGGTCACACAGTTTAAGGATAAGGGGGAAGTCATTTAGGACTGAGATGAGAAAATCATTTTTCACACAGAGAGTGGTGAGTCTCTGGAATTCTCTGCCACAGAGGGTAGTTGAGGCCAGTTCATTGGCTATATTTAAGAGGGAGTTAGATGTGGCCCTTGTGGCTAAAGGGATCAGGGGGGATGAAGAGAAGGCAGGTACGGGATACTGAGTTGGATGATCAGCCATGATCATATTGAATGGCGGTGCTGGCTCGAAGGGCCGAATGGCCTACTCCTGCACCTAATTTCTATGTTTCTATGTTTCTATGTTTCAATGTGATCATAGCTGACCATCCACAATCAGTGCCCCGTTCCTGCTTTCTCCCCATATCCCTTGATTCTTTTAGCCCGAAGAGCTAAATCTAACTCTCACTTGAAAACATCCAGTGAATTGGCCTCCACTGCCTTCTGTGGCAGAGATGAAGCATTTGATTTAAATTTACTGACAATTAAGAATAGCTCAGTTTATAGTTACTGTACCTTCTATATCTCTTGTTTCCCTTTCACGTTCACAAGTTATCAGAGTAGAATTAGGCCATTCGGCCCATCGAGTCTACTCCGCCATCCAATCATGGCTGATCCTTGCCTCCTAATCCAATTCTCCAGCCTTCTCCCCATAACCTGTCATATGAGGAAAGATTGAAAAGACTAGGCTTGTATTCACTGGAGTTTAGAAGGATGAGGGGGGATCTTATAGAAACATATACAATTATAAAAGGACTGGACAAGCTAGATGCAGGAAAAATGTTCCCAATGTTGGGCGAGTCCAGAACCAGGGGCCACAGTCTAAGAACAAGAAGACTGGATAGACTCGGCTTGTACTCGCTAGAATTTAGAAGATTGAGGGGGGATCTTATAGGGACTTACAAAATTCTTAATGGGTCGGACAGGCTAGATGCAGGAAGATTGTTCCCGATGTTGGGGAAGTCCAGAACAAGGGGTCACAGTTTAAGGATAAGGGGGAAGTCTTTTAGGACCGAGATGAGAAAAACATTTGTCACACAGAGAGTGGTGAGTCTGTGGAATTCTCTGCCATAGAAGGTAGGTGCGACCAGTTCATTGGCTATATTTTAGAGGGAGTTAGATGTGGCCCTTGTGGCTAAAGGGATCAGGGGGTATGGTGAGAAGGCAGGTACGGGATACTGAGTTGGATGATCAGCCATGATCATATTGAATGCCGCTGCAGGCTCGAAGGGCCGAATGGCCTACTCCTGCACCAAATTTCTATGTTTCTATGTTTCTATAAATGGCGGTGCAGGCTCGAAGGGCCGAATGGCCTACTCGTGCACCTATTGTCTATGTTTCTAATAAAGGGGAGGCCATTTAAGACCCAGAGAGTTGTGAATTTGTGGAATTCCCTGCCAGAGGGCAGTGGAGGCCAAATCACTGGATGGATTTAAGAGAGAGTTGGATAGAGCTCTAGGGGCTAGTGGAGCCAAGCGATATGGGGAGGAGGCAGGCACGGGTTATTGATAGGGGACGATCAGCCATGATCATATTGAATGGCAGTGCTGGCTCGAAGGGCCGAATGGCCTCCTCCTGCACCTATTGTCTATGTTTCAAAGTAACCCTTGACACCCGATCGAATTGGCCTCCACTGCCCTCTGTGGCAAAGAATTCCACAGATTCACAACCCTCTGACTTTCCCGCAACTCTCAGCCTGAAGAAGGGTGTCGACCAGAAACGTCGCCCATCCCTTCTCTCCGGTGATGCTGCCTGTCCCGCTGAGTTGCTCCAGCGTTTTGTGTGTGTCTTCAGTGTGAGCCAGCACCTGCAGTTCCTTCCTGCACATCCCAACAGCAATGTGAAGAATCGTAAACGTTGAACTGAATGTGGACAATTTTGTAATTGAAGGATTCTGTGTCGAGGAGCCAGCGAGGATGAAGGTGTTCCGACCATTCTTTCTTGCCATGAATTTACCTTACTCTGTGAAGAGGAACGAGCAAGTGATTGTGAAAGTGACCTTGTACAACTATTCCCCACAGACTGTGTCGGTAAGTCATTGCACAGAGTGTTACTCACTTAATTCCCTCCGCTCCTTGTCTCAACGTTACCTATGCAAGGCTCGGTGGGGCAGCGGGGGAGTTGCTGCCTCTACGGGCGCTGTCCGTGCGGAGCTTGCACGCTCACCCCGTGGCCCGCGAGGGTTTTAGAAACATAGAAACATAGACAATAGGTGCAGGAGTAGGCCATTCGGCCCTACTTAAATGACATACTCACATGTAAATGATTTCCCAGTTTCCAAGACGGTGTCGAACTGTCATCCTCATGAATTATTCCATACTTGACGTGCACCTCCCCAAAAAATGTCTCACCATATGTGTGCCTTAGAAAGATGAAGGTTCAACAGGGATTAGGAACATAGAACATCGAAGATGAAGCTCATAGAAACATGGAAACATAGACAATAGGTGCAGGAGTAGGCCATTCGGCCCTTCGAGCCTGCACCGCCATTCAATATGATCATGGCTGATCATCCAACTCAGTATCCTGTACCTGCCTTCTCTCCATACCCCCTGATCCCTTTAGCCACAAGGGCCACATCTAACTCCCTCTTAAATATAGCCAATGAACTGGCCTCAACTACCCTCTGTGGCAGAGAGTTCCACAGATTCACCACTCTCTGTGTGAAAAAAGTCTTTCTCATCTCGGTCTTAAAAGACTTCCCCCTTATCCTTAAGCTGTGACCCCTTGTCCTGGACTTCCCCAACATCGGGAACAATCTTCCTGCATCTAGCCTGTCCAACCCCTTAAGAATTGTGTAAGTTTCTATAAGATCCCCCCTCAATCTCCTAAATTCTAGAGAATATAAACCGAGTCTATGCAGTCTTTGTTCATAAGACAGTCCTGACATCCCAGGAATCAGTCTGGTGAACCTTCTCTGCACTCCGTCTATGGCAATAATGTCCTTCCTCAGATTTGGAGACCAGAACTGTACGCAATACTCCAGGTGTGGTCCCACCAAGACCCTGTACAACTGAAGTAGAACCTCCCTGCTCCTATACTCAAATCCTTTTGCTATGAATGCTAACATACCATTCGCTTTCTTCACTGCCTGCTGCACCTGCATGCCTACTTTCAATGACTGGTGTACCAGGTGTCGCTGCATCTCCCCTTTTCCTAATCGGCCACCATTTAGATAATAGTCTGCTTTCCTGTTTTTGCCACCAAAGTGGATAACCTCACATTTATCCACAATAAATTTCTCCGAGATCTTCGGCTTCCTCCCAGACCCCAAAGACGTGCGGGTTTGTAGATGGTGTAGGAAGGAACTGCAGATGCTGGTTTAAACCGAAAATAAGGCACAAACTGCTGGAGTAACTCAACGGGTCAGGCAGCATCTCTGGAGAGAAGGAATGGGTGATAAAATATATGCAAAATAAAAGTTACAATGTTAAGGAAAAGTGGAGCCCACCAGGGTCAATTGTTGGTAGAGGGCTAGGTGATAACGAGTTTGTAGGTATTCACTGGAGTTTAGAAGGATGAGGGGGATCTTATAGAAACATATAAAATTATAAAAGGACTGGACAAGCTAGATGCAGGAAAAATCTTCCCAATGTTGAGCGAGTCCAGAACCAGGGGCCACAGTCTTAGAATAAAGGGGAGGTCATTTAAGACTGAGGTGAGAAAAAAAATTTTTACACAGAGAGTTGTGGATTTGTGGAATTCCCTGCCACGGAGGGCAGTGGAGGCCAAATCACTGGATGGATTTAAGAGAGAGTTAGATAGAGCTCTTGGGGCTAGTGGAGTCAAGGGATATGGGGAGAAGGCAGGCACGGGTTATTGATTGGGGACGATCAGCCATGATCACAATGAATGGCGGTGCTGGCTCGAAGGGCCAAATGGCCTCCTCCTGCACCTATTTTCTATGTTTCTATGTTTCTATGTTAATTGGTTCAGTAATATTGTAAATTCTCCATTGTGTGTGTAGGATAGTGCTAGTGTACGGAATGATCGCTGGTCGGCACGGGCCGAAGGGCCTGTTACTGTGCTGTATCTCAAAACTAAACTGGTATACGGATGGTTGGCACGGACTCAGTGGGCGGTGGGGGCCTGTTTCTTTTTATTTTTTTTTAATTTTTTAAATAATATTTTTATTAGAAGCATTTGCATATCATAATCAAAACACATTTTGTTCATCAATTACATATTGTTAATAGTTGGGGTCCCAGCTATCAAAACAGTTGTGGTCCTCGTTTATCAATTCCATATTAACACAGCTTCTATTTGTTTATTTTTATAGATAGGAAGAAAGGAGAAAAAAAAACGACAAAAATAAATTAAAAAATTACAATAATACAACTTTGGAGATAGGTCCATAGATTAGAAAACATAGCTATATCATTGCTGCTGCACCCGCTGAGTTTCTCCAGCCTTTTGTGTAACAACTATTCATCTAATCCTGGGTTCAAGTTTCAGTCGGGCTTCCGTGCTGGACCAATTTACCCTATCAAAAAATCAATAAATGGAGACCATATTCTAGCAAATAATTCTTGTTTGTCAATTAAGACAAGTCTAATTCTTTCCACATGTAAGGTCTCCGACATCTCCATAATCCACATTTTGGTGGGGACCTGTTTCCGCGCTGTATCGCTGATCTAAACTGGTACATGGGGTAGTTGGCGCAGACTCGGTGGGCGGTGGGGTCCTGTTTCCGCGCTGTATCGCTGATCTAAACTGGTACACGGGGTAGTTGGCGCAGACTCGGTGGGCGGTGGGGGCCTGTTTCCGCGCTGTATCGCTGATCTAAACTGGTACACGGGGCAGTTGGCGCAGACTCGGTGGGCGGTGGGGGACTGTTTCCGCGCTGTATCGCTGATCTAAACTGGTACACGGGGTAGTTGGCGCAGACTCGGTGGGCGGTGGGGTCCTGTTTCCGCGCTGTATCGCTGATCTAAACTGGTACACGGGGTAGTTGGCGCAGACTCGGTGGGCGGTGGGGGCCTGTTTTCGCGCTGTATCGCTGATCTAAACTGGTACACGGGGTAGTTGGCGCAGACTCGGTGGGCGGTGGGGTCCTGTTACCGCGCTGTATCGCTGATCTAAACTGGTACACGGGGTAGTTGGCGCAGACTCGGTGGGCGGTGGGGGCCTGTTTCCGCGCTGTATCGCTGATCTAAACTGGTACACGGGGTAGTTGGTGCAGACTCGGTGGGCGGTGGGGGCCTGTTTCCGCGCTGTATCGCTGATCTAAACTGGTACACGGGGTAGTTGGCGCAGACTCGGTGGGCGGTGGGGGCCTGTTTCCGCGCTGTATCGCTGATCTAAACTGGTACACGGGGTAGTTGGCGCAGACTCGGTGGGCGGTGGGGTCCTGTTTCCGCGCTGTATCGCTGATCTAAACTGGTACACGGGGTAGTTGGCGCAGACTCGGTGGGCGGTGGGGGCCTGTGTCCGCGCTGTATCTCCGATGTTTGCTCGTGTTTTCCAGGTCATGGTCTACACGAAAGAGGTGAAGGATTTGTGCAGCTCGCTGGAATCACGGGAGAACGCTGGAACGCTGGCGGTCCCGGCCAACGCCGCGCGGTCCATCGACCTGACCCTGGTCCCGCTGGCGGTGGGCAGCATCCCCATCCACGTGTTTGCCTTCAGCCACGGCAGCGCCCACACCGACGCAATACTCAAGCACCTGCGCGTCCTGGTGAGGCCCGCGGCTGCTGCACCCTGCGCGGGTCCTCAACGTCCATGCATGTGGAACATGGTAGAACACACATGACACATGGCACAGGTTGATCAATGACCATTCAACCATAGGCTACTCACCATCGGCCATTAACCATTCAACCATTGGCTAGTTGACCATTGACCATTGAAGCTTTGATCATCGAACCATTGACACATTAACCGATTCTATTGACCATCAACCATTGACCATTGAAACATTGACCCATGCACATTTATCATCGACCATTGGACCAAGCTAATGGCATGTTGGCCTTTATAACAAGAGGAATCGAATATACTTCCCACTGTCGAATTCCCCCCCCCCCCCCCCCCCAATGAAAGCAAGCACGCAGCTACAGCAGGCAGTGAAGAAAGCAAATGGCATGTTGGCCTTTATAACAGGAGGAATCGAATATACTTCCCACTGTCGAATTCCCCCCCCCCCCCCCCCCCCACAATGAAAGCAAGCACGCAGCTACAGCAGGCAGTGAAGAAAGCAAATGGCATGTTGGCCTTTATAACAAGAGGAGCTGAGTATAGGAGCAAAGAAGTCGTTCTGCAGTCGTGCAGAGCCCTAGTGAGACCACACCTGGAGTATTGTGTGCAGTTTTGGTCCCCTAATGTGAGGAAGGACATTCTTGCTATTGTGGGAGTGCAGCGTAGGTTTACAAGGTTAATTCCCGGGATGGCGGGACTGTCATTGGCTGAGAGAAGGGAGCGGCTGGGCTTGTACACTGGAGTTTAGAAGGATGAGAGGGGACCTTATTGAAACACTCACACACACACACGCACACACGCACGCACACGCACACACACGCGCACACACACACACACACACACACACACACACACACTCACACTCACACTCACACTCACACTCACACTCACACTCACACAACACACGCACAGGCACACACACACACACACTCACACTCTGTGCCACCGTGCCGCCCACAACTGTAACATAACGTCCCATTTCAACCCGATCTTTCCCTTTCCCTCGATAACCTGTTCTCATTTCCCTTGTCAGTACGAAGGCAATGTCAAACAAAAAGAATGGAGCGTTGTTCTAAGTTCCAAAGGTGAGTAGAAGATATTAACTGATGTGGATTTTTTGTATATTTGTATTTGGATGGGTTGAATACTGTCCAAGGGTCTCACCCCGGCCACTCCCTCTACTCCACCCTCCCATCGGGCAAAGGGTACAGAAGTGTGAAAACGAACGCACACCTCCAGATTCAGAAGGTGGACAAAAATGCTGGAGAAACTCAGCGGGTGAGGCAGCATCTATGGAGCGAAGGAATAGGTGACGTTTCGGGTCGAGACCCTTCTTCAGACTGATGTCGGGGGGAGGGGGGGGGAAGTGAGGAAGAGGTGGAGAGAGTGGGCTGTGGGGGAGCTGGGAAGGGGAGGGGGAGGGAGAAAGCAGGGATTACCTGAAATTGGAGAAGTCAATGTTCATACCGCTGGGGTGTAAACTACCCAAGTGAAATATGAGGTGCTGCTCCTCCAATTTGCGGTGTTGCTCACTCTGGCCATGGAGGAGGCCCAGGACAGAAAGGTTGGATTCGGCATGGGAGGGGGCGTTGAAGTGCTGAGCCACCGGTAGATCAGGTTGGTTATTGCGAACCGAGCGGAGGTGTTGGGTGAAGCGATCGCCAAGCCTACGCTTGGTCTCACCAATGTAGAGCAGCTGACACCTGGAGCAGCGGATGCAATAGATGAGGTTGGAGGAGGTGCAGGTGAACCTCTGCCTCACCTGGAACGACTGCTTGGGTCCTTGGATGGAGTCGAGGGGGGAGGTAAAGCGACAAGTGTAGCATTTCCTGCGGTTGCAAGGGAAAGTACCTGGGGAGGGGGTGGTTTGGGTGTGAAGGGACGAATTGACCAGGGAGTTACGGAAACCCGGGAGTTTTTCACCCAGAGAGTTGTGAATCTGTGGAATTCTCTGTGTTAGATAGAGAGTTCCACGTGGCGTTTTTTTTCCGGCAACTGCCGGCATCATTGACTGACGTATCAGGTCACCGAAAATTACGCAGCGTGACGCGGCGTGACGATGTATCGACGCGCGGTGTTTTTCAAGTGTCGCAACATTTTTTTTGTCGCCACTGGATTTTGAAATGTTCAAAATTTTTTGCCGACACCGAAAGATTTGTCAAGTGGGACAGGCCCTTATGATGGAACTCTTAACGATAGCGGAGTCAAGGGATATGGGGAGGAGGCAGGAACGGGGTAATGATTGTGGATGATCACAGTGAATCACACTGGCTCGAAGGGCCGAATGGCCTCCTCCTGCACCTATTGTCTATTGTCTAAAACGTCCATCCTGTATTCCCTCCCCCCCCTCTCTCCCCCCCCCCCGCCACTCACCCCAGCTGTCCTGTTAGTTCCGCTCTTCGCATCTTGGTATCCCTCTCACCAGCACACCTTCCCCAGCCAACAACGGGCCATTGTGGGCTCCACCCTTGGCCAACAGTTTTGTTCTGGCCTGCTCCATCTTTCAGTCTGAAGATGGGTCCCACCTGCCTGAAACATCACCTATCCAATTCTCTCCTGAGATGCTGCCTGACCCTCTGAGTTAGTCCAGCGGGAGTGGGCAGGACAGAGATAAAATGTAGTCGGAGACGGTCAGACTAGTGGGAGAACTGGGAAGGGGGAGGTATGGAGAGAGAGGGAAAGCAAGGGCTACTTGAAGTTAGAGAAGTCAATGTTCGTGCCGCTGGGGTGTGAGCTGCCCCAAGTGAAATATGAGGTGCTGTTCCTCCAATTAGCGCTGGGCCTCACTCTGACAGTGGAGGAGGCCCAGGACAGAAAGGTCAGTGTGGGAATGGGAGGGGGAGTTGAAGTGTTTGGCAACCGGGAGATCAGGTAGGTCTAGGCGGACTGAGCGGAGGTGTTCAGTGAAACGATCGCCGAGCCTGCGCTTGGTCTCGCCGATGTACAGGAGTCCACACCTGGAACAGCGGATGCAGTAGATGAGGCTGGAGGAGGTGCAGGTGAACCTCTGCCTCACCTGGAAGGACTGCCGGGGTCCATGGATATATGTGTCTATCTTCGGTGTGAACCAGCATCTGCAGTTCCTTCCAACTAAAACTAACCCTTTGTCTTTCTTCTCCAGAGAAAAGATCCATTGAAATTTTGGAACGTCCACCGACCAATGTTGTTCCCGATGCCAGAAATTACCTCTACATCAAACCCACCGGTAAATATGGCACAGAGTCAGTTCCTCACCTGCCTGCTGGAGGCAAGATGGCGGCC
Organism: Raja brachyura; assembly: GCA_963514005.1. The sequence goes on along the minus strand of CAUPSL010000668.1, from coordinate 37,481 downwards.
ATTGTTGACAAACCTAACAGGGTTGGGGATAGCACAGCGGAGCAGCGTTAGTGTTGCTGGGGAACACGGTGTGGCGAAAGTCCCTGTTTCACAACGTCATAAAGGTCTAGAAGTGATAGGAGTAGAATGAGGCCATTCGGCCCATCAAGTCTACTCCACCATTCAATCACGGCTGATCTATCTCTCCCTCCTAACCACATTCTCCCCATAACCCCTGACACCCGTACCAATCAAGAATCTATCAATCTCTGCCTTAAAAATATCCACTGACTTGGCCTCCACAGCCGTCTGTGGCAAAGAATTCCACAGATTCACCACCCTCTGACTAAACAAATTCCTCCTCATCTCCTTCTTAAAGGAACGTCCTTTAATTCTGAGGCTGTCACCTCTGGTCCTAGACTTTCCCACTAGTGGAAACATCCTCTCCACATCCACTCTATCCACGCCTTTCAATATTTGGTAAGTTTCAATGAAACCTTCTAAACTCCAGCGAGTACAGGCCCAGTGCCGACAAATGCCCATCATAGTTTAACCCACTCATTCCTGGGATCGTTCTTGTAAACCTCCTCTGGACCCTCTCCAGAGCCAGCACATCCTTCCTCAGATATGGGGCCCAAAACTGCTCACAATATTCCACATGCGGCCCGACCAGCGCCTTATAGAGCCTCAGCGTTACATCCCTGTTTTTGTATACAAGCCCTCTTGAAATAAATGCTAGCATTGCGTTGCTTTCATTACTACCGATTCATTTCCACGCTGTATCTCTGATCACTGGTCGGCTCAGACTTGGTGGGCCGAAACATAGAAACATAGACAATAGGTGCAGGAGTAGGCCATTCGGCCCTTCGAGCCAGCACCGCCATTCAATATGATCTTGGCTGATCATCCAACTCAGTATCCTGTACCTGCCTTCTCTCCATACCCCCTGATCCCTTTAGCCACAAGGGCCACATCTAACTCCCTCTTGAATATAGCCAACGAACTGGCCTCAACTATCTTCTGTGGCAGAGAATTCCAGAGATTCACCACTCTCTGTGTGAAAAATGTTTTTCTCATCTCGGTCCTCGAAGACTTCCCCCTTATCCTTAAACTGTGACCCCTTGTTCTGGACTTCCCCAATATCGGGAACAATCTTCCTGCATCTAACCTGTCCAACCCCTTAAGAAATTTGTAAGTTTCTATAAGATCCCCCTCCAATCTTCTAAATTCTAGCGAGTACAAGCCGAGTCTATCCAGTCTTTCTTCATATGGAAATCTGGTGAACCTTCGCTGTACTCCCTCTATGGAATCAGTCTGGTGAACCTTCGCTGTACTCCCTCTATGGCAAGAATGTCTTTCCTCAGATCAGCTTGTTTGCGCGCTGTATCTCCAAGCAGGAGGCAGCAACTCTACCGCTGTGCCACCATGTTGTTACGGTCTTATGGTGCGGTTTATGGTTTATGGTCTTAGGGACATGGTCTTATCTTCATCGTCTCATCTTCATGGTCTCATCTTCATTGTCTTATTTTCATGGTCTTATGGTCATAGTCTGATGTTCATGGTCTTATCTTCATTGCCTCATCTTCATGGTCTTATCTTCATGGTCTTATGGTCTTATCTTCATGGTCTTATAGCAATGCTACAAAATTTTTAAGATTTAAAAAATCAAGTCTGCTATTTATCCCATCAGATAAAGCATAAAAAGAAGTTTAATTTGACACCCAATTCACTTTCATATCTTCAGTATTAAAAAAGTTATGACCATTTTCATACTCGGAAATTAGCATCTTGTTCCCCATTGCCTTTCAATTGACTTAACTCAAAAGCTGTGATCTGGAACAGGTAAAAGCCCATATCTTTCTTAAAAATTAAGAGAACTCAATGAAATTTTCAGTTATTATAGATTGAAGCATTCTGAAACAAATATGAAACAATCTTACTTGGATGACCTGAAATTAAAGCATATAATTAGTTAGTTATCTAATTGTAGCTAATTACAAAATTCAATGAGTAGATCTAAACATCTATCCATTTCTTAAGAAAAGATAAACTTTTTTAAAATTGCCTAAGTGTCCAAATAACATTCACACAATAATCCACAATATAACATAATTTTTAAATCTAATTTTCATGAATTTATAGGCCAAATGAAAGGAATTTAGTGTTTAATGCCTGTAAATTAATGGCCATTTAAATCAACTAGCGAGTGGGTTTTAGTGGAATGTGGTGGATTGGAGCGTTGCGGTTTGCAGTGAAGTCGGGAACAAAAATACTGTTTGTTCATACATTTTTTTGGACCCCATTTCGCAACATGAAAATATAATTAAAGCCTCCATAAAAACCAACTTTTAATATAAAAATAAACTGTGTACCTTTTTTTTCTCCCCTACGCAAAATCCTTCCCGTTGTCGGCTCTCACGGCTTTTGAAGGTGATTTTTAAATTACTCTAGTTAATAAATAATCTAGCATAATTTAAAAATACCTTCATGAATGAAATGTCGGAGCGATTTTTCTTCTGCAACGAAATCGCCCAACATGGATCGATTTTCCCAGTCTGTGGAAAAACGGCACTTTAAGCCCGCCCCCCTCTGAAAGGCGGCAAAGTCGCGCACACGGGGAGCGGCAGAACTGCAGCGCTGCTCAAGGTAAGTTTTGTAACATACCTAGGTCTTATCTTCCTGGTCTTATGGTCGTGGTCTCATGATCTTCAGGTTTGTGGTTTATGGTCTTCTGGTCTTCTGTAGGGACCATCCTGGGTAACGCGGTGGTGAACTCGCTGAGCGCTGCCGGGATTGACAAACTCATCACAGTGCCGACAGGCTGTGCTGAGCAGACGGCCATGCACATGGCCCCCACCATCTTTGCCGTGGAATACCTGGACCAGAGCGAGCAGTGGCTCTTCCTCGCCGCCGAACGCAAGGACGAGGCGCTGCACCACATCGAGGCAGGTGCGAATCTTCTCATCCCGACCACCCGCACCTTCATCCATGCCCCTGACCCCAATTCTCAACGAGCGTCATCTTAATCCATGATCCTGATCCCATCCCCAACGAAAGCCATCTTAAGATAGACACAAAATGCTGGAGTAACTCAGCGGGACAGGCAGCATCTCTGGAGAGAAGGAATGGGCGACGTTTCGGGTCGAGAGCCTTCTTCAGACTGATGTTGCGGGAGGGGGCAGGACAAAGATAGAATGTAGTCGGAGACAGTAACTGGGAAAAAAGATCTCCCGCTGGCTCAGCACTTCAACTCCCCCTCCCATTCCCACACCAGGCACGTGCCGTGATTAATCACTCAGGGAAGGCACTCAGTCCGCTTTAAAAAAAAATTAAACCGCGCATGCGCAATTTGTTCTCTCCGTTAAATAAATAAATAAATGAAAACAGTGACATTTCAATTTGCCCAAGGCTTCCTAGTCCTAGCCGAATGGGGGAACAGTTCCTTTCACAGCGTGTGGAGAGTCTGTGCCAGGGGTAAAGTTGTGGGGAGGTGTTGACAAGGAGGGTGTCGGGGATACTGCCAGTAACTCGCTCACTCACCGCTACCGGAGCTCTCCGGGCGCGAAGCCATGCACTGTAGCTGGGGATAGAAGCAGCTCGGGGAACGGCCACCGGGACCCGACAGCAGAACTGGCCGCCACTTCAGCGCCTTATGCCGGCCCGCTCACCTCTGGCAGTGTTCTCCGTCGGAACACCTGTCACCTGCCGTTCGCCGACTTCGCTCATGTCAGCGGCTTCCTGCAAATCCTTAAATTCCCACAGCCGAGTAACCTCAATCGCGCTGTCGGAATTTAAGGACACGAGTGAGGCTAACGAGCGGCAGAACATAGGTTTTTAGACAGAGAGCTGCCAGAGGTGAGCGGGGACCGGCAGAGGGAGGTAAGGTGGCGGCTGGTTCCGCCGTCCGGCCCGGCGGCTGCTCAGCCACCCGGGCTACTGCTCTCTCTCTCCCCCCCCCCCCCCCCCCCCGAGGCCTCAATGCGGTGGAATTCCACGCCTCTGTGCAAGGAGCGTTGCAAGTGGATGCCCTGGACCCCTCATTCATAACATTCGTGCCCTCCCCGCAACTTTACCCCGGTCCAGACTCCGCAAACGCTGTGAAAGGATCGCTCCCCCCACCCCCACACCCCGGGAAATACGGTATTTAAAAACATAAACACAAAATGTACTAACCACATTATTGGTACATGACTAACCATAGTTGAAAACACCGCCAAGAAATGTTGCCTTTGCAGTGCAGCAAAGGCAGAATTTCTGCTGCCTTCAGCCCAGCTTGATACTGACGGCTTCAGGCAGCGCTGACGGCACGTGGGCTGCACAGAGCTTCCCGTGTTACAAGCGCTGCGGATGAAAGGCACGGAGAATTATGCCTACCTAAGAGATCGGTCACTTACATAGGCATCATTCTCCCATGCCTTTATCATTTATATTTAGACATTACTATGTTGTTATTTTAGTCAGGTTAGGCAGTGCCTACCTTGCCTACCCTGACGGCACGTGCCTGTCCCACACTGACCTTTCTGTCCTGGGCCTCCTCCACTGTCAGAGTGAGGCCCAGCGCTAATTGGAGGATCAGCACCTCATATTTCGCTTGGGCAGCTCACACCCCAGCGGTACGAACATTGACTTCCCTAACTTCAAGTAGCCCTTGCTTTCCCTCTCTCTCCATCCCCTCCCCTTCCCAGTTCTCCCACCATTCTGAGTGTCTCCACCTACATTCTATCTCTGTCCCACCCCCTCCCCTGACATCAGTCTGAAGAAGGGTCTCGACCCGAAACGTCGCCCATTCCTTCTCTCCAGAAGTGCTGCCTGTCCCGCTGAGTTACTCCATGTGTCTGTCTTCGATTTAAACCAGCATCTGCAGTTCTTTCTTACTACATAATGTCATCTTAATCCATAACCCTGATCCTCATTCCCGATTAACGTCACCTTAATCCGTGCCCCTGATCTTCATTCCCAACTAATCTCATTCTAATCCATGACCTTGATCCCGTTCCCAATTAATGACAATTTAATCCATGACCCTGATCCCATTCCCCATTTACATCACCTTGACCTTGATCCCAATTCCCAACTAACTGCACCTCAGTCCATGTCACTGATCTCATTCCCGATTAACGTCAATTTAATCCATGACCTTGATCCAAATTCCCAACTAATGGCACCTTAATCCATGACCCTGATCCCAATTCCCGATTCGTGTCACTCCAATCGGTGTCTCTGGTCCTCATTTCCGATTAACGTCACGTCAATCCTTGACCGTGATCTCCATTCCCAACGAACGTCATCTTAATCCATGACCCTGATTCCCATTCCTGACCAATGTCACCTTAATCCATGAACCTGAATCCATTCCTGCTTAGCGTCATCTGAATCCATGATCGACCCTAATCCCATTCCCGATTAAAGTCACCTTAATCCATGACCCCTGATCCTCATTCCCAAGTAACATCAACTTCATCCAAGACCCAGAACCTCACTCCGGTCTATTGTTGCCATAGGCGGCACGGTGGCGCAGCGGTAGAGTTGCTGCCTCATGCCCCTGTCCCACTTAGGAAACCTGAACGGAAACCTCTGGAGACTTTGCGCCCCACCCAAGGTTTCCGTGCGGTTCCCGGAGGTTCCCGGAGGTTTTTGTCAGTCTCCCTAATGGTTGACAGTGGTTTCCGCTTCTTCTATGTTTTGGCGATTATTTAAAAAAATTCAAAACCGGCCGCGACTAAAAATAGGTTTCCGTTTAAAAATGGGTAATTTTTTAGTGGAAGCCGGTTGCGGTGCTAGTTGAAGATGGTTGCCGGAGGTTGCAGGTGGTGGAAGGTAAGACCTTTTTTTCACGCAGTTTTATTCCACAAGGGAGGTCTTACCTTCCACTACCTGCAACCTCCGGCAACCACCTTCAACTAGCATCGCAACCAGCTTCCACTAAAAAATTAACGATTTTTAAAACAGCAACCTATTTTTAGTTGTGGCCGGTTTTGAATTTTCTGAAATCATCGCCGGGACATAGAAGAAGTGGAAATCACTATCAACCATTAGGGAGACTGACATAAACCTCCGGGAACCTCAGAGAACCGCACGGAAACCTTGGGTGGGGCGCAAAGTCTCCAGAGGTTTCCGTTCAGGTTTCCTAAGTGGGACACACAGGGGCATTACATCGTCAGAGACCCGGGTTCGATCCCGACTACGGGTGCTGTCTGTACGGGTTCGATCCCGACTAGGAATTGATATGATGCTTGCTGACTCATCAATAAAGGCACAATCTTCTCTTTCCAGGCTACACCAAGATCTTGGGGTACAAGAAATACGATGGATCTTATGGGGCATGGCTCACCCATCCGAGCAGCACATGGTGGGTGGTCCGCGGATACATTTATGGCAGAGATAGATAGATAGATTCTTGGTTAGTGCGGGTGTCAGGGGTTATGGGGAGAAGGCAGGAGCATGGGTATAGGAGGGAGAGCTAGATATTTGTGTTGGAAAGAACTGCAGGCGCTAGTTTAAATCAAAGACAGACACACACAATGCTGGAGTAACTCAGCGGGACAGGCAGCATCTCTGGAGAGAAGGAATGGGTGGCGTTTCGGGTCGAGACCCTTCTTCAGACTGAGAGTCAGGGGAGTGGGAGACACAGAGATAGGGAAGGGTAAGGTGTGAAAACGACATCATCGGTGAATAGGAAGCTGTGACGTTTCGGGTTAAGACCCTTCTTTCAACCGGTTTAGAAACATAGAAACATAGAAAATAGGTGCAGGTGGAGGCCATTTGGCCCTTCGAGCCATCACGGCCATTACTTGTGATCATGGCTGATCGTCCCCAATCAATAACCCGTGCCTGCCTTCTCCCCATATCCCTTGACTCCACTAGCCCCTAGAGCTCCATCCAACTCTCTCTTAAATCCATCCAGTGATTTGGCCTCCACTGCCCTCTGTGGCAGGGAATTCCACAAATTCACAACTCTCTGGGTGAAAAAGTTATTTCTCACCTCAGTCTTAAATGGCCTCCCCTTTATTCTAGGACCGTGGCCCCTGGTTCTGGACTCGCCCAACATTGGGAACATTTTTCCTGCATCTCGCTTGTCCAGTCCTTTTATAATTTTATACATTTCTGTACGATCCTCTCTCATCCTTCTAAATTCAAGTTCAGGTTCAAGTTGTATAAAGCCCAGTCTTTCCGATCTTTCCAATCAGTCCTGCCATCCCGGGGATTAACCTGGTGAATCTTGGCTGCACTGCCTCAATAGCAAGGATGACCTTCCTCGAATTAGGGGACCAAAACTGCACACAATACTCCAGTTGTGGTCTTACTGGGGCCCTGTACAACTGCAGGAGGACCTCTTTACTCCTATACAGTCCGGGGCGGAAATCCCAGGGGGGCCAGGGGGGGACGTCCCCCCCCCCCCCCGTTTTGGGAGGTGGGGGATGGTCCCCCCCATTTTTTGTAATCCACATTTAAAAACCCGGTGAAATCTCTGCTTTCCGCGCGACAGTGGAGGTGGGACTGCTGATCGAGGGCGCCGATTGGACGAGAGAGATGTCGGTCAGCCGGCAGTGGGGGCGGGACATGCTGATTCAGCGCGATGATTGGAGGAGGGAGGTGTCGGTCAGAGGCGGAAGTAGAGGGGGTGGAACTGAGGATAGAGCGCGGTGATTGGAGGAGGGAGACGTGCCAAAACACCCTCGGCCGCCCTGGACATAGACCTGCGCCTCATCCGCGGCCAGGATCGATCCCGGTCTCCGGCGCTGCAATCGTGTGAACCGCCACCGGACCATCCCCGTCCACACCCGAATGCCCCCCACGTCCCCCCCCCCACGTCCAGGGGTGGCCAGAGAGGTCGGGGGTCAAACGGGAGCTGTGCCCCCAGGCCCACAGCCAGCGCAGAGAAGCAGCGCTAAACCCAGCTCAAGTCTGCCTGTCCCGCTGGGTTAACCTACAGCCCTGCCTAGACACGGGAAATATGGCCCAGGTTTGCAGCCAGCGTGGAGAAGCAGTGCTAGCTCCAACACTCCAGGCAGGGTTGTAGGCTAACCCAGCGAGACAAGCAGAGTTGAGCTGCATTTAGCGCTGGACCGAGCCTCCGAAGCCTCGCGTGTGTGTATGTGTGAGTGTGCGTGTGTGTGCATGTGTGTGTGAATGTGTGTGAGTGTGCGTGAGTGTGTGTGTGTGTGTGTGTGTGTGTGTGTGTGTGTGTGGGGGGGGGGGGGGGCTATCGCGCAGTTACCTGCAGCTCAAGTGCACGTCGGGCCCCTCTCACAATTAATGAACTGTTTCCTCTCAGGCTGACGGCGTTTATTGTCAAAATATTATCCATTGCGAAGCACCACATTGAGGTGAACGAGAAGATCGTTGCTGAGTCGGTCTCCTACCTGATCAAGGCTCAGAAAATCGACGGGCATTTCGAAGATCCCCACCCCTTGCTCATGAAAGCCATGCAGGTTTGGCCTTCATCCAGCGCGGACTCATAGAAACATAGAAAATAGGTGCAGGATGAGGCCATTCGGCCCTTCGAGCCAGCACCGCCATTCATTGTGATCATAGAAACATAGAAACATAGAAATTAGGTGCAGGAGTAGGCCATTCGGCCCTTCGAGCCTGCACCGCCATTCAATATGATCATGGCTGATCATCCAACTCAGTGTCCCGTACCTGCCTTCTCTCCATACCCTCTGATCCCCTTAGCCACAAGGGCTACATCTAACTCCCTCTTAAATATAGCAACTCCCTCTTAACTCTAACTCCCTCTAACTCTAACTCCCTCTTAAATCATGGCTGATCATCCCCAATCAATAACCCGTGCCTGCCTTCTGCCCATATCCCTTGATTCCACCAGCCCCTAGAGCTCTATCCAACTCTGTCTTAAATCCATCCAGTGATTTGGCCTCCACTGCCCTCTGTGGCAGGGAATTCCATAAATTCACAACTTTCTGGATAAAAAAGTTTTTCTCACCTCAGTCTTAAATGACCTCCCCTTTATTCTAAGACTGTGGCCCCTGGTTCTGGACTCGCCCAACATTGGGAACATTTTTCCTGCATCTAGCTGGTCCAGTCCTTTTATAATTTTATACGTTTCTATAAGATTCCCCCTCATCCTTCTAAACTCCAGTGAATACAAGCCTAGTCTTTTCAATCTTTCCTCATATGACAGTCCCGCCATCCCAGGACCAAAGGACCCGGTTCTACTCCGTTTCACTGAAGTCTATCTTCGTTATATACCAGCATCTGCAGCTCCTTTCCGTATTCTAGTGGCGTATATGATCTAAAGGGGAATAGTTAGACTAGATGCTTGATTCATAAGGTCATGGGATAGGAGATGAATTAGGCCATTCGGCCCATCAAGTCTACTCCGCCACTCAATTTAGCTGATCTATCTCCGTCTAATCCCCTTTTCCTGTCTGTCATAGGTCACAGGTAATAGGAGCAGAATTAGGTAATTCGGCCCATCAAGTCTACTCCACCATTCAATCATGGCTGATCTATCTCTCCCTCCTAACCCCATTCACCTGCGTCCTTGCCAAATTTGAGGAAGGACATCCTTGTGGTTGAGGCAGTGCAGCGTAGGTTCACGAGATCGATCCCTTGGATTGCGGGACTGTCATATGAGGAAAGATTGAAAAGACTAGGCTTGTATTCACTGGAGTTTAGTAGGATGAGGGGGGATCTTATAGAAACGTATAAAATTATAAAAGGACTGGACAATCTAGATGCAGGAAAAATGTTCCCAATGTTGGGCGAGTCCAGAACCAGGGGCCACAGTCTTAGAATAAAGGGGAGGCCATTTAAGACTGAGGTGAGAAAAAAGTTTTTCATCCAGAGAGTTGTGAATTTATGGAATTCCCTGCCACAGAGGGCAGTGGAGGCCAAATCAAATCTGAAGAAGGGTCTCGACCCGAAACGTCGCCTATCTCCTTCGCTCCTTAGATGCTGCTGCACCCGCTGAGTTTCTCCAGCTTTTTGTGTAACCCTGGATTTAAGAGAGAGTTGGATAGAGCTCTGGGGGCTAGTGGAGCCAAGGGATATGGGGAGAAGGCAGGCACGGGTTATTGATAGGGGACGACCAGCCATGTATGGCGGTGCTGGAGAACATGGATAGGTGACATTTCGGGTCAGGCCCCTTATTCAGACTGACACTATGTTACCAGATGAGGGGGGGATCGGCAGGTAAGTGACAGAGGCTCGAAGGGCCGAATGGCCTCCTCCTGCACCTATTTTCTATGTTTTTATGTTCCTATGTTTCCTCCCCATAACCTCTGACACCCGTACTAATCAAGAATCTATCTATCTCCGCCTTTCATTGTATCGACTTGAGAGATACATCGCGGAAACAGGCCCTTCGGCCCACTGAGTCCGCGCTGACCAGTGATCACCCCGTACACTAGACCCATTTTACAATTTTTACTGCGGCTAATTAATCTACAAACCTGCACGTTTTTGGAGTGCGGGAGGAAATCGATGCTCCGGGAGAACGTGCAAACTCCACACACAGACAGCACCAAAGTTCAGGATCTAGTTGTTGATAGGAAGGTTCAGTTGCCTGAAATTATCTGGGAGGAAACTGTCCCTGAAAAAGCACTCCTCCAGATTCTGAGACAGTTTCTTCCCAACTGTTATCAGGCAACTGAACCATCCTACCACAACCAGAGAGCAGTCCTGAACTACTATCTACCTCATTGGACTATCCTTGATCGGACTTTGCTGGCTTTACCTTGCCGACTAAACGTTATTCCCTTATCCTGTATCTGTACACTGTGGACGGCTCGATTGTAATCATGTATTGTCTTTCCACTGACTGAATAGCTCGCAACAAAAGCTTTTCACTGTACCTCGGTGCACGTGACAATAAACTAAACTAAATCAAAGACAGACACAAAATGCCGGAGTAACTCAGCGGGACAGGCAGCATCTCTGGAGAGCAGGAATGGGTGATATTTCGGGTCGAGACCCTTCTTCAGACTGAGAGTCAGGGGAGAGGGAAACGAGAGCTATAGACGGTGATGTGGAGAGATAAAGAACAATGAATGAAAGATATGCAAAAAAGTAACGATGATAAAGGAAACAGGCCATTGTAAACTGTGTGCTGGGTGAGAACGAGAAGCTGGTGCGACTTGGGTGGGGGAGGGATGGAGAGAGAGGGAATGCCGGGGCTACTTGAAGTTAGAGAAATCTATATTAGTTTAGTTTAGTTGAATGTTGCGTGTACCAAGGTACAGTTTAAAGCGTTTTTGTTGCGTGCTATCCAGTCAGTGGAAAGATTATACATGATTACAATCGAGCCGTCCACAGTGTCCACTTACAGGATGAAGGGAATAACGTTCAGTGCAAGGTAAAGTCCGATTTAAGATAGGCCGAGGTTAAGCTGAGTTCAGTTTAGTTTATTGTCCCGTGTACCGAGGTATAGTCAAAAGGTTTTTGTTGCGAGCTAACCAGTCAGCGGAAAGACAATACATGAATATGAAGTCACAGAGTCATAGAGTGATACAACGTGGAAACAGGCCCTTCGGCCCAACTTGCCCACACCGGCCAACATGTTCCAGCAACACTAATCCCACCTGCCTGCGTTTGGTCCATATCCCTCCAAACCTGTCCCATCCATGTATCTGTCTAACTGTTTCTTAAACATTGGGATAGTCCCAGCCTCAACTACCTCCTCTGGCAGCTCGTTCCATACACCCACAACCCTTTGTGTGGAAAGGGTACCCCTCAGGTTCCTATTAAATCTTTTCCCCTTCATCTTGAACCTATGTCCTCTGATCCTCGATGCCCCTACTCTGGGCAAGAGACTCTGTGCATCTACCCGATCTATTCATTCATGATCTTATACACCTCTATAAGACCACCCCTCATCCTCCTGTGCTCCATGGAATAGAGCCCCAGCCTGCTCAACCTCTCCCTGTAGCTCACACCCTCTAGTCCTGGCAACATCCTCGTAAATCTTCTCCGAACCCTTTCAAGCTTGACAATATCTTCCCTATAACACGGTGCCCAGAATGGGCTGGTCACAGTGGCGCAGCGGTAGAGTTGCTGCCTTGCAGCGAATGCAGTGCCAGAGACCCAGGTTCGATCCCGACGACGGGTGCTGTCTGTACAGAGTTTGTATGTTCTCCCCGTGACCTGCGTGGGTTTTCTCCGAGATCTTCGGTTTCCCCCCACACTCCAAAGATGTACAGGTTTGTAGGTTAATTGGCTTGGGGTAAATGTAAAAACTGTCCCTAATGGGTGTTACTGTGCGGGGATTGCTGGTCCGCGCGGATCCGGTGGGCCGAAGGGCCTGTTTCCGTGCTGTATCTGTAAAGTAAAGTAAACTAAACTAAACTGATGATATGGTGCACAGAACTGATGACATGGTGCCCACAACTGATGAAATAGTTACCCAGAACTGATGACATAGTTACCCAGAACTAATGACATGATGCCCAGAACTAATGACATGATGCCCAGAACTGATGACATAGTTACCCAGAACTGATGACATAGTTACCCAGAACTGATGACATAGTTACCCACAACTGATGACATAGTTACCCACAACTGATGACATAGTTACCCAGAACTGATGACATGATGCCCAGAACTGATGACATAGTTACCCAGAACTGATGACATGGTACCCAGAACTGATGACATAGTTACCCACAACTGATGACATCGTTACCCAGAACTGATGACATAGTACCCAGAACTGATGACATAGTTACCCAGAACTGATGACATGGTACCCAGAACTGATGACATAGTTACCCAGAACTGATGACATAGTTACCCAGAACTGATGACATCGTTACCCAGAACTGATGACATAGTACCCAGAACTGATGACATAGTTACCCAGAACTGATGACATGGTACCCAGAACTGATGACATAGTTACCCAGAACTGATTACATAGTTACCCAGAACTGATGACATAGTTACCCAGAACTGATGATATGTTACCCAGAACTGATGACATGGTACCCAGAACTGATGATATGTTACCCAGAACTGATGACATGGTACCCAGAACTGATGATATACTGCCCAGATCTGATACCATGGTGCCCAGATCTGATACCATGGTACCCAGACTATATTTCCATAACCCAGCATCTGCACTTGCTTCCAACACTGAAGTAACTCGAGCCTGGGTCTCTGGCGCTGTGAGGCAGTGGTTCTACCCTCCGCTGATTGCATCCCCCGCATCATTCCACCGTTTTACATGTGCGGCGTTGGCCTCTGTGACGGCTGGTTTTCTATCTGCAGGGAGGGGTCGGTGGAGCCGAGGGAGACGTCTCTCTGACCGCCTTTGTGACCGTGGCTTTTCAGCATTTCCTCAAAGCCTTCCTCCAGCCCAACAGCCCGTCTACTGATAAACTGGTAGGTCGTGCTGCTCGAATCTGTAGCAAGGAAGGCGGACGCTATGCATTTATTTAGAGAGGGCTAGTATTTGAAAAAACAGGGTCTGTAATGGTGAAGAAGGGTCTCGACATCACCCATTCCTTCTCTCCAGAGATGCTGCCTGTCCCGCCGAGTTATATAACAAGAGGAATCGAATATAGGAGCAAAGAGATCCTTCTGCAGTTCTGCAGTTTTGGTCCGCTAATTTGAGGAAGGACATTCTTGCTATTGAGGGAGTGCAGCGTAGGTCTACAAGGTTAATTCCCGGGATGGCGGGACTGTCATATGCTGAGAGATTGGAGCAGCTGGGCTTGTACACTCTGGAGTTTAGAAGGATGAGAGGGGATCTCATTGAAATATATAAGACTGTTAAGGGCTTGGACACGCTAGAGGCAGGAAACATGTTCCCGATGTTGGGGGAGTCCAGAACCAGGTACCACACACAGTTTAAGAATAAGGAGTAAGCCATTTAGAACGGAGACGAGGAAACACTTTTTCTCACAGAGAGTGGTGAGTCTGTGGAATTCTCTGCCTCAGAGGGTGGTGGAGGCAGGTTCTCTGGATACTTTCAAGAGAGAGCTAGATAGGGCTCTTAAAAATAGCGGAGTCAAGGGATATGGGAAGGAGGCAGGAACGGGGTACTGATTGGGGATGATCAGCCATGATCACATTGAATGGCGGTGCTGGCTGGAACGGCCGAATGGCCTCCTCCTGCACCTATTGTCTTTTGTCTGTTGTCTATTGAGTTACTCCAGCTTTTTGTGTCGATCTTCAATTTAGTTTAGATTAATCGGGTTTAATGTCACGTGTACTGAGGTACAGTTTAAAGCGTTTTTGTTGCGTGCTATCCAGTCAGCGGAGAGATGATACGTGATTGCAGTCGAGCCGTCCACAGTGTACACATACAGGAATAAGGATATTACAAAGCGCTGGTCAGGCAGCATTCGGAGCATTGTGTAGGAAGGAAACTGCAGATGCTGGTTTACACCGAAGATAGACACAAAATGCTGGAGTAACTCAGCGGGACAGGCAGCATCTCTGGAGAGAAGGAATGGGCGATGTTTGGGGTCGAGACCCTCCTTCAGACTGTTGTGGGCAATTCTGGGCCGCATATCTGAGGAAGGATGTGCTGGCTCTGGAGAGGGTCCAGAGAAGGTTTGCGAGAATGATCCCAGGAATGAGTGGGTTACCGTACGATGAGCCTTTGACAGTACTCACTGGAGTTTAGATTCAAGGTTCAAGTGAGTTTATTGTCATGTGTCCCTGACAGGACAATGAAATTCTTGCTTTGCTTCAGCACAACAGAACATAGTCGGCATTGACTACAAAACAGATCAGTGTGTCCATATACCATTATATAAATATATACACACATGAATAAATAAACTGATAAAGTGCAAATAAACAGATAAAGGGGTATTAACGTTCAGAGTTTTGTCCGAGCCAGGTTTAATAGCCTGATGGCCGTGGGGAAGTAGCTATTCCTGAACCTGGTCGTTGCAGTCTTCAGGCTCCTGTACCTTCTACCCGAAGGTAGCGGGGAGATGAGTGTGTGGCCAGGATGGTGTGGGTCCTTGATGATGCTGCCAGCCTTTTTGAGGCAGCGACTGCGGTAAATCCCCTCGATGGAAGGA